>APFE031226543.1:84991-115697 GCA_000404065.3 Pinus taeda
TAATAATAATCATTCAAAAATACAATTTAAACAATGATCAATTTTTAATATAAAATATTAATAATAATCATTCAAAAATACAATTTAAACAATGAAAAATTAAATGTACTATATATAAAGAGACAATATCACTATAGATGCATCTAAATCACAGATTTATCAAGCACTAAAAGAAATTAAATCTCTTGGCCACTGCTAATTTTTTTTTCAAGTTTCAATCCCTCTCAGCTCTTAGTAGATTCATAGTTAAGATGGATCTATATTGGTTAAACCAAGAGTTCATTCTACAGCCCAATATCAAGACAACTTGTAATTCCATCCATACTCAACTTGAAATTGACACGTCACTTAAAAATACTTTACATAAAATAAAAATGTCGGTTATAATAAAAAAAGTAAATGCTAGTTTTATTTAAAATCATTATAAAACATCAATAATCTCATTCTCATTGTGCTTACTTATTTCACTTTCACTTTTAAACTTGTAAATAAAATATTTCCATGTCTATGATATACAATATATTTATATATAAAAAAAAACAATAATAATAAATAAATCTATTTCTTTTATTAATATTTCAATATTCTTAAATAAATAGTTTGACTATCATATTAATTAATATATTTCAATTCAATAAATTATTTCAATCCATAAATTCATTGGCTCAATGACATTGTTTTTAATGTGACTTAGTAAAAATTTCAATACTCAAAAAATATTAATCATCAATTTATTATAAAAATAATAATAATAATTTTTAAAAATACAATTTAAACAATGAAATTACACATGGTGTATATATTAGAAACAAAAAACCGATATAAATCCATCTAAATCATAAATTTATTAAGCACTGAAAAAAAATGAAATCTAAATCATTTTTCATATTTTAGAATTTAAAAAAAATTGCATATAATAAAATTTGATTCTTCTCCCCTAAATCTATCATTAAAATGACTCTTTTTAATAATTCTCAATATTGTCTTCCTTCCGACCTCTTTTGTATTCATATACTCTTCTCAACCCTGCTGGTCCTTCCTCCAGGAATTGAGATCGAGCGCATATTCGCAACCTGAACCCTGCTGGCCCTTCCTCCAGGAATTGAGATCAAGCGCATATTCGCAGGCTATCACCAAAATCTGGAGCGACAATCTTGAATTTCAAAGAATTGTTCTTAGTTTATGGCCAAGTTGCTCAAGGTGGTCGAATGCCAGTGAGTTGTGACCTGATGTTTAAGAATTTTGTAATTTTTTTGTATTATCTCTCAGTATAATATAAGGTCTTTTTTCTCTGACCCAGAAAAAAGTGATCAAGAAAAATGGGCATTATGATATAATGCTCATAGGAGAATCAAAATATATAACTGACAGGTAAAACGAATCAAAATATATAAATGACAGGTAAGAAAAATGATGAAATACCATTCATCAAATTTAATTTTTGTATTGTATTAAGAGGAATGGGCAATTGGGTGATTTTTTATTATTATTTTCTTTTGTATCAAGAAGAATTGGCAACCACTGTGCGGTTTTATCTGATACGGGTCTATTCCGAACAGCTATCATTACAGCTACCACTATAATCTTTGCCGAGGATTTGAACATCGAACCTCCTCACACACAGGTGAATTGGAAGGTTTGAACATCAAACATCCTGGCCCAAGTTAATTGGAACCTCCTCACACAGGTGAATTGGAGGGTTTGAATATCAAACATCCTCGCACAGGTGAATTGGAGGGTTTGAACATCAAACATCTTAACACACGTGAATTCAATCGTGAATTGAATTGGAGAGTTTGAACATCAAACCTCCTCACAGATAAGATTTCATTTTCACAAACATTACCAATTTCATTTTCACAGACATTACCGATTGAGCTGCCCCGGAGCTGAATATTAAATATATTTCACCATCCATCAAAATACAAAATTAGGTGAGACTGTCCATTGACAATTCAAGATCCATGATCACCAAGCAAAATGAAAATTATGACAGAATGTTCACTAAAAATTAAAGATTTGCACAAGTGAAATGGAAATTATGACGTTCTAATTCAAATATGTGACCGCAAGGGAAACAATTTCGATATAACTCAAATCTGCAGAATCGTTCAGAGCGCAAAGCCTTGTAAATGCCTTGTTAAAACTTGAGCCCAGATAAAGGGAATAAGATTGTGATAAGTTGTCTGAGAAAATTGTTGCAAAGGAATAAATTTAAAATGGATAAGTACTTCATTGCAAATAAACTAATGAACCTTTCTTACATCATTAGATGCCTTCCCAGAGACTAATTTCATAACTTCTGATAAATAATATAACAAGTGAAGGATAACCAAATAATCTTTGGTTGACTGTTAATCAATGAACTACACTTGAGATGATTCTTTTACATCATATAATTTTGGATATCCGGAAAGATCAGAGATAACCGCGTTTCATCATTATTCCTTCGGTGTGAAAACACGGTTGTGACAAGTGGAATCACATGGGTATGGACAGTCAGTTTCCTTAACAACAGCTTTACCAAAGTACCAATTTCCTACTGCCTCTGCAATGCTCTGCAATGCATTCATGAAAAAGATTCAGCTACGTTAAGAGCAAACCTTGCATAGAGTTTGTAAGAATTATACATTGTATATAAACAGAGAAATACAAATAGTTATTGTCATGTTTAAGGTTTTTTTAGCTGGGAAGCTCATGGCTCAAACATTGACATATGTTTACAAGGGGCCTACCATTTTTCTTGATTAGTTTTGTTAGCATTACCATTGCATAATTCAATCATATTTTCCTTTGCTCTAGGGAATCTCAGGGCTCAAACCTAACACCATGCTTATTGAGCATCAACAATTCTCGCTGTGGCTAACATATTAAAGTGTTTAAAGAAATAATTTCTAAAAGATAAGTGAAAAGAACATTAAGTCATATAGTAATTGAACCTACCAATCCATTTAATCTTGGAGAGTCATCTTCAAGCCAAGTCTCCTGCATTTCAGATTGACAATGTGCATAGCATGAGTTGATGAACATGCCTCCTGATGCAGAGCTCTGAAATACTTTCAATGCATTAAGCATTTCAATCCTGAAACCTGTAAAGATACAAAATAAAAACTACTAAGTCATGACAGTATAATGTTTAACTTAATGTGATTCTAAGAACATGGAAAGAAGTATTGTCTTCTAGGCTTAAAGAAACCATTGAATCTTCCATGTATAACTCTATTAGTGCCGCAGAGTAATGCACTTAGGTCTGCATTCATAACCTTCCTACTTGATTGCCACAAGCAATAACACAAGAATACATGGTGTATCTTGCACAAAGAAAATAAAAATGGAACTTTCATAAAACAATAAATGACTTGTGTTCTCTCCTCAATTTTTTAATTTGACCACATATTTTGATTGCTGAGAAAATATTTTTATACAAAACGTTTGTCTTGTCAATAGAGATTCAAATCTCTGTTCATAAAGAAATCTCCTTATCTAGATGAGGAATTGGGACTCCAAAATTTAATTATATCTTAGTGCAAACTGCTACCTAAATGCGAAGGAGAAAGAGGCTGGGCTGAAAAAAAATAATATTGAGGCTTCACCTTGCATTGTTTCCAACTGGCTTGGACTACATTTCTTTATATCTAGCTTGCAGTTGTGCCAAAGACCATGAGGGTCTGCTACACCTGGTGCCACACTGTTCTTAATCTGCGGACAGTGTCAGCGACAAAGTCAAAAAATAATTCAATATATGCATGCAGATTGCTACACTGATAGTCCAGAAAAATAGCGACCTCTAAACCTAGAACAAAACAGTTACCTGCCATGAATCATATCCCGCATTCAATAAAAATAGTGGTGTCTGTATGTAGGGCAACAAGTACTGTGGAAAGAAGCACTGCAATTTTGTTTTGTCCTATGATTAGTAACAGGACGGCGGGAAAATAGATATGTCCCAAGTAAGAACAAAACTGCAATATAAAGATCACCTACGATAGGAAAGCTGTAACTTTTCTTCATACCTCTGTACCTAGCTTTTCGGTACAAGCTGATGGTAAATTCTTGACTGATTGCTGCAATATAAACAGAATTCATTTGGAATGCAAAAAATTAATACGGCCACATTGCAGTCTGTCCCAGTATAGAACAATTATTTTTCCTAGCACTAAAGCCCCTTGGTAGGAAAAAAAATATAGCATTGTTTATAATGCACCTATATTAAAATAGGCCTGTTGAGATAGAGAAAATAATAATAACCTCAATGATTGAAACAGATTCAAGAAGATGACACAGACCAATTACAGAACAAAATATCTTAGAACATTGAAACAAATACCTGCAATGTTGCCACTTCATTGTAAAAAGTCTTTATGTGGTATGCTCCGGAAACATCCTTCCTGGTCAATGAACAAATGAACTTAACATCAGAAGGGTGCTATACCCAACAAGCTCACAAGTACATGTTGCATTTTTAACCCTACGCCAAAGACATTAGGAAAAAATGAAAATCATGAATATAGCATTAGATTTCAATTACCGAAGAAGATATAAAAATATACAACAGATTGGAGATATATTTCTCCTACAGAATTCTCAATACACAGCCTTAGGGTGTTGCATGATAATAATATACATATAATATATTAAGAATTATGTGCCGATGGATATAACTGTTTAACATGAATGAATGATGCAACAAGGAGTCAGGACATACACATCAATGAAAAATCCAGCATCTCCTAAACACTTGACCTTGGTAGTCTTCGGCATAAGTGCCCGAAAATGATCACAATTAAGAATTGAAGTTAAACCCCCAGCTGAGCAACCAGAAATCAGTGCCTATTGCCAACATTGCTTAAAGATCAGTACCACCTTGAAGCTGCATTGTGATGCTATGTTTCACAGAAAATTTTCCTTGACAAACTTGACAGAAGATCAGAATAAAAGCCTTCTTGAAAACGTAAAACTTTACTGCTATACATTACAACCAGCACAAACAAAGATAACCATAGAGAGCGAAGATAACCTGCTGAGCATTAATCATTCCCTTTGCCATGAGATCACCAATGACAGCTTTAAACACCCTTTGCCCCCTAAAATAGAGTTTATCCACCTGATCCATTTTGAAGAATCTATGTATTAATCAATGCAGGAAAAACTAAAATATATAAAAATTGTGGGAACCTCTACCTTGGAGGTTGTTGAACAATGAATATAATGCATAGCTAGAGAGAAATGCAATTTGTCCAAGACTAATTTGAACATGAACCTATAGCAAGTTATAATAGCTTGTGCAAGACTATAATGGTCTAAAATGGGAATTCTGATTCATACAGCTACAAAGATAAACAAATTCAGTGGTATACCACCTTCAACCATTTTTAAGAAAACCAAAATAGTTTTTATATACATAAATTGACTTTTTCCATATCACCCACCGGATTTACTGCCTCCACATCTCCAGTAAATGATGCGCCATCACAATATCGAACCTTTACTCGGTTCCAATTATAGAAATCTGTTGAACAGCACAGATCAAGTTCATTAGTAGAGACATGTTTATTTTTATGGCGGACACAGAAAGTTATGATGAAAGGGAAAGCTGAACACCTTAAAGGTCACATAATATATTTAACAAATTTATTTGTATATACTGCACTGCATATTCTTTCGTATAAAAGATTAAGGAGTGGCCAGTTACAAAGTCATAGGAAGAAGGTGCAAATGCACATTTAGATGGGATAGAAGAAGATATCATGAGTTAATAAATAAGGCCCATAATGGAAAAGAACAAATTGCTAAGGGTCGGATTGGAACCCCCATTAAGGACCATTTCAATCCTAGGTTAAGTTATGAGTTTCTTGTTAGTTGCTGTTGATACTAGTCTAGAGTTTATTGTGGCAGCCAGTTCAACTCTATTGTGGCAGCCAGTTAGATTTGAACTTGAATCTCACCTAGGTAATCTGGACCAATTACCAATTCCCTTAGATCTAAAAGACAATCTTAAAAACTTTTCGTTTTTTCCAATTCTGCCAAGGTAAGCAAAGTCAAGTATGCATTTGAAGAGACATTCCTTGTCTGATAATGAATTAATCCAATCAGAATTCGCAGTCTAGCTGGTACAGGTATACGATGACATAAACTTTATCATGAAAGCCTTTATGAGGCAGAACGCTATTTTGCTTAAAGCTTTAGATCTCAATCTTTACACATGTTTATATACTGGATAAATCATATTCATCCCATCAACATAAAGATCCAGGAATGTCTATGCCATATTGCAGTCGGTTAATTTTGGATCAAAAGGACTATTTTTTTGGACGGATTTCTGGCAAGAATCTGACAGAAATTTCAGACAGAAGCAGAGTTACCCAATGATCCAATTTCTATATATGGTAGAATGATGTCTCAAGGGTTTTGCCTCTGAATCCATTTGGGTCCGGAAAAAATTAATCAAATTTCCAAATCAATTAGAACTTTGTGGATTAGTCCTGGAAGTTTTGGAAAAATAATTATATTGGATAAGTTATCCAACATCATGTGCATGTCATATTATCAAAATGAAGTGGACAGAATGGAAAGATAAATTCATTGTTTCTGAGTTTACTTTACCAATCACAGCCAACGGCTAAGTGAATAACAATCAAAGGCTCTGGACCAGTGCTGAAAATTTTGGGCCGATAATTATATGGGATAGGTTATCAAACATCATACACATATCATATTATCCAAATGAGGTGAATAGAATAGAAAGATAATTTCATGGTTTCTGAATTTACTTTACAGGTCACAGCCAATCGGCCTGACTAACTTACTGTAGAAAATATCACTGCTTGAGATATAGGAAACAGCCATTCAATAATAATTGATAATGAGGAAGTGTTTCAATAGATAACTCTTCTTTGCATTGATAAAGGGTTTCTAATAAGAATTTGAGTTCAAAACACAGGCATGAAAAATAAATACCTGGATTTTTTGCTTCGCTTTTACCTAAGAGGCCCGAGAACTGTACTTGTTTACTCATGTATTTAGATGAACCCAAGCGAGTCTTCGTCCGTGCAGAACATGTTGTAATGTTGTTGCACCATGATCCCCCCTGAATCCAAATAAAACATCATGCTCATATAATGTTACCTCCTTTTTTTTCCCTTTTGAATAAAGCAAAATGACTAGCTATAAATAAACAGAAACATGATCAAATGCAGGGCATGCATATTAGTCACTGATGTAAAATCTTGCCTCAAAGTGAACAAGCCAGTTATTTACTCCAGATCCAAATCCCTTGCTAAAATGGTAGCCTGGTGGGCTTCCATCTAAACAAACTGCATGAAAAATATGGAACTTGAATAAGTTTATATATCTCATTTATAAGAAGATGCTCAGAAATTATGTAAAAAAAAACAGTTACAAACTTACAAGCTAAACCCATTTCTTTTACGATTCTATTGATTCACAATCACTGCAACATTCACAGATTAAAAATGTAGACACTAGTTCTATCACTCCTTAACTCAAATACACAAAAATTTTGAACATTGCAACAAAAAAAGGAAAACTAAGAACATGCAAGTGCCTAGGAAAAGAAAATCTAATCTCATTTGCTCTTTTGTCTGAACTTTGAGGGGATTACACTACAAATGTTTGGGTATAAGAAATTCAAACTAAGTTATAAATGATGAATATAGTTTAGTAGAGTGAGGCGTGTCTGCTTGAGGATGGATAATTGTAAGATGCAAGAGTCCTGCTATATTGTGAAGAGATAGTTGTTACTGTGAGCCCTATTCTATACACTATCGAGTAATTGCTAATGAAAAAAGTGTACTTGAAACCATTTATGTACTGTCCCATGAAGAATGCATATAAGATCAATTTGCACATTAACAGCTCTGGACTAACCTATACCTTAAGGCTTGCACGAACTTGTATGAGTGCTTAACCTGTCAAGAGGGGGCACTTCATGGCAACGAGGTTAGTTCATGGCAAAGATAAGGGATGTGAGAGTACGGTCAAGCAAACAAAGGTCAAAATCATAGGGCTAATAGACTCGAGAATGCTTTAAGAAAAACATACTGGTTCCTTGCTTCTGTCAGATAGAAAAAACGTCGAATCGACCGAGAACTATCACTATGTAAACAACCGAGAACTATCACTATGTAAACACTTGTACAATTCAGAAACTATCAGTATGCAAACACTTGAAAAATCCTGATTAGAAGCTCAGTCTATTCGTATGATGTTTGGGGATTTGCTATCAAACGCAAAGCTTATCCACTAAAATGCAAAAAAGAGTGCCTTTAAAAGGTTTCAACAACTCTTAACTGGAAGAATATGCAAAAACTCACATATATGATTACAGACAATGAGGGCATCAAGTAGTGAGGAATGAGATCAAACGATGTCTGATATCATCAGCTCCAATATGTCGATTCCTTTGAGGCCTAGTCTCATGATCATATAAGTGTCAGGACAGGTACAGACATACGACTTTGGGCATCAACGGCATCCACAGATGCACACTGTACTGCTGCTCAACTATATACAATGTTAGCCAAGGGAAGCAAACCTTTTAGGCTACTTTTGAATTCTTTTACACTTGTTTTTGCTGTTTGAATTACAGAGTAGAGTCTGTCATTTCTTCAGATACACAACCACGGATTAAGAAGTTTTTGTTATAACTTTTTTGGATCTTTTTGAAGAAGATGAGTGGAGATCGCAACCGTACAGATCATAATGATTGAAATTCATCTGTAACCGCTAGAAACTTTCAATGCCACATTAAAATTGTAGGTACTTATGCCACCATAAAATTGTCTGTACTCAATAGCATGAAGTTACTTTTGAACATTGAACTTTGCAAACCAGAATCAAAATTAGACTATTGCAAAGCCCTTTTTGTGATATTTGAACCCGAAAAATAATTAACACTTTCAATTTCGAAATGTGTGCCTCTTACAAAAATTTTCTGAATTCGGAAATTTACTGAACCACTTTTCATGAAACCAAAAAAACACTGACAGTGAAACAGGGGCTTAAATTTAAAATGAAAACATACACCCATAAACAAGCGAAAATGGTACTTACCAGCTCCTTTGGCCACGGCATCCTCCACCAAAGTCAGATCAACCAAAAATGCATTCGTTGACACAACCATCAGAACCAGTACTCCCATAGCAAACCACCACTCGGTGAAATCTGACATGTTTTTGTCCACCATTTTGCCAATCTAAACAGAACCCCAAGTTAGGACCAACAACAATCGTAGCCAAACCCAGTTGGCGTAAAGCCAAGAGGACACTTCTGGACGAAACCCAAATGGGGAAAATCCCCAAAGAAGCAGCAGTTATGACACCAAATCTATCACAGAGCGAAACTAGCAACTTAAACCAGGAAACCCAATTCAGAGCATGAGGCTCACTCAAAACCCAACTGGGAGAAAATTGCTTGAGCTCGATCCTGTCATTGCGAATGCTCTGCAAAGCCTCTAGTTGAGAACCCAGATACACCGTCCCGCCAATGTAGGTGCATGGGCATTTATAGATAGGAGTGGAATGATTGATGGCCATATTGATCTGGAAGCCGTCTTGCTTATACACTATACCGAAAGAGCCAAACATATAATCAATGTGCGTATTATGAGTCTTCAGAACTGTTATGATCAACCACTTGGAGCCTATCCTACTGTTCACACTTTCCTCTCATTCAAAGTTTGCGTTGTATGTCATTTGAAATTCTGCGTGTTTTACTGTTCACACATTCCTCTCGTTGAAAGTTTGCACCGTTGTTTCGTCTTTACCGATGATAACAGAATGTACATTTAATAGTGTAGATGTTGACATTACCCACCGATGTCAAAATAGTCGTATTTTGGTACTGCGAGACCTGGTTTGGATATATTTAATATGCTTTTGAGCCTTACATATGCTTGTCGCTTTTTCTTTTTGATTTATTCGCAGATGCACAATCAAGCAAGGAATATATTTTGGCGAAAGGAATGAAAAATAGGAAAATATTTTGGCAAAAGAAATTATAGTATTTAAAATGATTGATATAATTTAAAATTCGGTTATTACTTAAAAATTAATATTTATATAAAGTTGTACTAATTTGATTGATTAAGTTTATTTTAGGATGATTAAGAAGAATAATAAATTTATTATTAAATAATTATATTATAAGTAGCTCTGTTGGAATATTTTACTTTTATATATTTTAGTTCATGGGTTAAAATAAAAAGGTTAGTTTAGTGAAGTTGATTTGATTATAGAGTTAATTGATGTTGTTAATTAACGTTGAGTTGATTTGTCCTATGTCGTGTTCCTACAAATGTAATCTAAATTATAATAAATTTATAAAAATAAAAATTAAAAATTTATAAGATATTTCTTTTATTAAGAAAGTAATTATAAAATATTGTATATCACGTTCAACTTACCTTTAATATATAAAAACCTTGTTAATTTAAAAAATAAAGAAATTTTTTAAATAATGTAATTTATATATTTGTTAAATGTTTAATATTTAATTTATATCAATTAAATAATTAGATAAAAATATCAAATACATTATGAGGTAAAATATTTTAATTTTAATAATTTTTAATTTTTAAATTAATTAGAAATATGTTGCAAAATTATGTAAATAAATTTTATAAATAAATTAATATCATAATTTAATATTAAATTTCAAAAATAACGTTACACTGAAATTATGGTTTTTCATTAATTTTTATATAAACCTTTGTCGTAGTTTGCATCTTTATCTTCATCTAATTTTGATATAATCTTAATAATTAACCACATAAGGTAAATTATAATCTTTAAACGAATCAATATATTCTATTATCTTTAGTAGTTCACTACCGTGTTTCCCGCGCGCTGAAGGCGGGAAACTGCCTCCATCCTTCCTCTTTTATGCGCCCTATTGCACCGTTACGTGTGCGCAATTATTTCGACGGCAGGGCATTTATTAGTAAATCCATAACCTCCGGGACCGTTGAATTTGGCAATAACCCTCTCGTCTTTTAATGGGGCGGACACGTAGCATATCGATGAATTTTTTTCCAAACTTTGGAGTAGCAAAATTCAACCCCAAATGTGTATATGTGTAATTATGGATATGAATATATTTTCCGTTATTGAAAGGATAGGAAAGTTTTTAAATGGTTTCCTACGTATTCCAGAGATGTGTTAGGTTAACTTCATATTCGAGGAGGTGGTTATGTAGTTATTTATCTCTAGGTGCAACGCTTATCTTTTATGTTTTAGTGAATGGTTAGTAGTTTATTGTGTTACAGTCACATGAAGTTTGTGTATATTGGTGTTTCTTTAGTATTTATGGTAGGGTTGTATTCTTTCATGTTTCAATGCTCGTTATTACGCTCATTATTATTGTGTTCAATAACTTTTGATTGTTGGGTTATAAGTTTTTCTATGAAGTGTTTGTGGTTTTATATAGGGTGTCAATGTTTTTTGTGTTATTCTTACATAATTCAGGGTTTAGGCTTTCTTTTGAATTGGTCGTTGTCTTTCTCTCAAGCGCACCACAGTGCCTCAACCTTGTTGAGATTTCGTTTAATTGTCTAGTGTTCGTTTGTGAAATGTGGTACAAGGGTTCCTTTTCCATTTGGTTTTGAAAACATTTATGGGACCACTACCCCTTGGTTAATTCAAACGACTTGAGTCGTGATACAATCTAGTCCTCTTGCGATTGGGGTTTCTTGGCAATTGAATTAGTTTGTTACATTCTCGTTGGTAAGGGTTTTTGAGTAATTTGTGTTCAACAACACTTAATGCTCCAAAGTGTACTTGATGACTTGTTGGTTCAAGTTGCAGTGGGGTCTCTCATTCTGATCGTCACCCATAACTCGTTAATTAGTTTTATCGTGGTGTGTTATTATCCTGGTGTCACTCGTAGCTAGAAAGTTCAGTTAGCTCGACCAATCGTCTTGTGTCTCAAGATAAAATGGCTCCTCTTCAAAGACTACCCAGGCATAGAGGTGGTGCTCCAGGGGTATCCTCGTCTAAACATCATAGGCTATTTAGGTGGGAGTCAGTTGCAAACTTCTTTGATTCATCTCCCCTGAAGGTTAAAAAGTTGATTCTAACTCTAGAAGCAAAGGAGTTTTGGGACTGGATGTATCATTCTGATTCGGAAATTGGTAGTAGTAGCCTTAAATGGGTTCTTGATCTAGGAAAGTTGAGGAAGAGAAGACTACATTTCCTTCACCCAATAACACTTCACCATCAAATGGAGACACTGCTCAGTATGCTAATTCATGACAAACAAGTTGACAACTACAAACTCTTTGTTGGTCAAGAAGAGAAAGAGAATACTAAGGTACATTAGGTATGATCTAGCTGATATAGTGGTCAGATTAAATCGAGTGGAACACTTTTTGGTCTCAAAGTCGGAGAGAGACTCAAACGATCATCAAAACGACGTTGCAATCATCAACGCCCAACCCCTCAACATGGTCAATGCAAACTCCTCTCCTCACTCCACGATTATCATCTTGGACTAATAAGTCCACTACTACTGAATATGTTTCTACTTTCCTCTATTGGAAGTCACTTCCTATTTTTTTATATAGATACTATTGTCTTGTTATGGATGTCAATGGTGTAGGTTTGTTAATTTAGTTATGGCATGTGGGCATTTTGTTTTTGAAAAAAAAAACTATATTTTAAAAGATTCTCTTTATGCAATCAAGGGTTCCCACATATTGTAATCATTTGAATAGTCTAAGACTTGTTCTCTTTGGTGAGTTTTTGGCTAATCCTGAAAGGTAGTTTTCATTATCCAAAAAAGATTTGTGTATAAAGGTTTACCAATATAATTTTTTTTAATACTAATAGAAATCAATTATATATATAGACTTTTAGTGCGGAATTTTCGTTATTTTCTAAAGTAAAGTTAATGCCCAAACAAAATATTAACATCTCCATATTCAAAAGTATAAGCCAGATCTATGAGCGTTAACTCCGTTATCTAACGTACACGGAGATATTAAATTCCAATCAGGTTCAACACAAGTTTTTATTTTAACCTCATCTGCTCTTTCATTTCTCTTCTTTCATTGGTGAAAAACACAATCCACAAATTTGCAAATACCATAAATACATCACTCAATATTTCTAGAATAAAAAATAAAATAAAATAAAATTATGAGAATTCATTAAAAACATAAAATAAAGATTCAACAGGGGCATGGAACTTTCGCTGTAATATCATTTAAGAGTTTTTTATTATTCACATGGTAGTAAAAACAATGCAACTGATGCACAGTTAACCAAAAATAACTATAACCATGATACTTGGGTGAACCAGAATTCATACTTGAATTCACAACACTTAGTTTATTGAAAAAATTTGGGTGAACAAGAATTCATACTTGAATTCATAGCATTTGGTTCATTGAAAAAGTGTGCGTTAGAAATGACCATTTACACTTTCAACATGAATGTAACCATTATAAGAAATACTAAGCAAAGAATATTAGAAATGACCGTTTACACTAACAACATGAATGTAATCATTATAAAAAATGTTACGCAAAATTATACACTTAGTTTATTGAAAAAATTTGGGTGAACAAGAATTCATACTTGAATTCATAACACTTGGTTCATTGAAAAAGTGTGCGTTAGAAATGACCATTTACACTTTCAACATGAATGTAACCATTATAAGAAATGCTAAGCGAAGAATATTAGAAATGACCATTTACACTATTTACACTAATAACATAAACGTAATCATTATAAAAAATGTTACACAAAATTATACTTAAAAACGTGAATATAATATTAGAAATGACCATTTACACTAATAACATGAACGTAATCATTATAAAAAATGTTACGCAAAATTATACTTAAAAACATGAATATAACAATTATAAGAGTTTACAGTAGCAATTGTTATATTGAATTTTGAATTTGTATCTGTTTACACTAGTAAATTGTTATATTATATTTTGCATTTTTTTATAAATTATAGATTTTGAGAATATTTTAGAATCATACCAATAATTAGATTACCTTTTAAATTTTTATAAATTATAAATTTCGAAAATATCTTTTTGACAATCTGCAATGAACATAGAATATAAAGATACGAGATGGTACATGGGTAACTGCATGATTGTGTAAGGGCCTTAGTCGTTGGTGCACAGCTGACTCAGTACGTGTGAAGCCGGTGAAACACTCTTGTTTTCTCTATGTCAATCCGTCAGATAAATCCCACGGCACCGGATGAGGTCGTAGGAATTCAATGAACTATATTTCTTATACGATGAATCCGAAGGACTTACGAGATGGTACATGGGTAACTGCATGATTGTGTAAGGGCCTTAGTCGTTGGTGCACAGCTGACTGAGTACGTGTGAAGCCGGTGAAACACTCTTGTTTTCTCTATGTCAATCCGTCAGATAAATCCCACGGCACCGCATGAGGTCGTAGGAATTCAATGAACTATATTTCTTATACGATGAATCCGAAGGACTTATCATTCACTGTGAGGGATTCAACCTACAAAATTTGACAAAATTACATAGTTTTATTCCCTGTCATTGCCTTAGTTTTCATTTGAGACATAGTTTTATTCCATGTTATTGCCTTAGTTTTCATTTGAGAAAAACCAGCCATCCGATACCTCCGGTTTTGGACGATCATTGTTCCACGCCATGCTGGTATAAAATGTTAAGTTGGTTGTGTTGTTGATCACCATATTCCATGCTGATTCACTGGAGTCCCATGAGAAGAAAATGGTTAAATTAGTAGAGAGCGTGGGACATGTGGAGGATAAGGCGCGAAGGACCATGAAAACGCGTGAGAAGAGGGTGGAAAGTATAGGCATGGCGTATAAAGTCAAAAGGTGGCCGGACACCCTGGCCTCTGACAAATTGCCTAAATCCTTGTGTTTCAACCGACAGCGGCAGCGGCGGTCATTGAGACTCGAAGCCGGTGACGGAATCCGGCGGAAGAAATGAGGTTAAATCTTGATTTTTAGCAGTTAAAATGGTTTTTTAACTGCATATTTGGATTCAGCGCCCTGAAAAACCCCTGGGAGCCATTGATTGTGTGCAGAAATAGCTATCAAACTTGGGATTCCAATGAATTGCTGCCGGATTTTGACCGGAAAAAACCGCCGGAAAGACTTTCAAAAAGTCGCGTTATAGACTACTGCAAGATATATAATGAAATTTTAATTTTTATTAGAATAAAAGATAGTTTATGGAATTATTAGTTTTTTTTTTTTGTTTTTTCGTGTAATTAAATTTGTTTTTCGTTTTTGTAATTAAATTTTTTTTTTCGTTCAAATTAATGACGAGTTGATTTAATTTTCTAACCGTTTTTTACTGAAAAGACAATTCTAAGGAATTGATGTTAATACAGTGTTGTAACTGTCTTTGTCTTTAATGTCTCTGAAAGCATTACATTTCAAAATGAAATGTTTTTTTGATTCCACTATCCCAAAAGTGCAAAAAGTACACATTGTTTTTCCCAAGCTTCTTTAGGTCTTTTCCATACACTGATTTAGTTGATGAGAGTTGAAGATTAATAAGAAATAGATGTTGAATAATAGTATTAGGGAACAACTATTTAATTGTAATAAGGAATAAATGTAGATGACTATTTAACAAGAACAAGGTACTAAGATCTATAAGTTATATGTCTAATAATATCATAAACATGTTAAACATGTTGCAATTTAGATAATGATCATGGGGTTTAAAGCCCATTTTCTATGCATTTGTACTTATCTCTTTTTGTCATTTTATGATTGAAAATTGTCCTGGTTTGTGATTGGAATTGTGTAAGAAGTTTAATTGCAGTAAAATGTAATGTTTATGAAATCTTTAAACTTTAGACTTCTATACATTTGCACTTATTTCTTTTTGTCATTTTATGATTGAAAATTGTCCTAGTTTGTGATTGGAATTGTGTAAGAAGTTTAATTGCAGTGAAATGTAATGTTTATGAAATCTTTAAACTTTAGATGCAAGTTAAAAATATATAATATATATATATTTTTTAATTTTTTGGCCTTATATTTAGTCCATTTAATAAATATTTTGATAGATTGTATAGGATTTTTAGGTTCCTAGTTTTACTAAAAAATTGATATACCTTGAATGTTATACTTAACAAGATTTCTAAGTACTATTTGGTGGTAATTTGAAATATGTTTTATAGTTTTATTCCATCGATTGCTATTGTGACCATGCATTGTAAACTTTACTAAAATCATTCAATCATTTCATCCAAGAGCTCTATCTTATTTGTTAGTAGTATTGGATCATATGTTTCTCTCTTTCTCTTTCTTTTGCTTATAGCTCTATCTTGCTTGTTAGTAGTATTGGATCATATGTTTCTCTCTTTCCCTTTCTTTTTCTTATTTTCACTTTGATTTTGAATTGGCCACATTCATTCAACATTCATCTATTGGCCTTTTTTCTATTATATATTATGTATAAGTCATACTTCATCTTCTTCAAATGACAATTAAATATGAACAAAGATAAAGTTATTTTCAACCATGTATATTATACATATGTCATAGCTCATGTTATTGAAATGTCAATTGAATATTAACACAAAGTGACTTATTTTCTACCATGGTTTAGATTGTTGACTTATCTTCAACCATTGTTTATATTGCAATTGTCTTGAATTATAAAATATTTCATTCCCACATATAACATGTATATTACATTAAATTTTATAGTTTAGTAATTATACTAAAGTTGTTCATCTTGTGGTTTATTTACATTAATTTTTTAACTCATCGTATAACAAGTGGGTCTAAACAAGAACTTCACACTTTCTTTTTGTAAATTAAGCATTTTACCTATATACCACTTACAGTGCCTCA
Organism: Pinus taeda; assembly: GCA_000404065.3. NCBI lineage: Eukaryota > Viridiplantae > Streptophyta > Pinopsida > Pinales > Pinaceae > Pinus > Pinus taeda. The sequence goes on from APFE031226543.1 coordinate 101,858, forward strand.
ATTTATAAAATTCCAAACACCTTAATAAAAAAACATAGTTAAATGTTTTGCTAAATCAATGGCTTGTTGAATTATTATACAATTAATATTTATTTTCTAATGCATTAAGATGTTTGTCAATTACATACAATACATATTTATATGCTCCTAGCATATAGTTCTTTAGATTTTGGTGCAGTTAATAACTTTTTCCTTTCACACATTGTAACTTGGCTATATGCTTTTTTAATGACATGTGGTATAAAAGTTTCATTATTCAAAATGGTTTTTTTATTGGTATGCAACTCATATTTTTTTAATGCATTAATATATTTTTTACTTACATGACACAAAATTTGTTTGATTCCAATTGAAAATTCTTATTGCTTTAAATTTTGTATGTTCTAAATTTAGAACTTCCTATAAATCTTTATAAACACTATTTTAGGTACAATTAATGTATTTTAAATTTCTATGCAGTCAATAACATTTTTTTTTTATACATGGTAACTCTTATTATATCCATTGTTGGTATCAATTTATGACTGACCATTTCACTTAAAAATCCTCTTTTGCTCATCATTTCTTACCATTTAACTTTTATATTTCCTCCATAACCTTTAGAAATTGAATGGTATAATTTCATTGTCATTATTTTTATCTTGAAATTAATTTTTGAAATTGTTATAATTTCATTGTCATTATTTTTATCTTGCAATTAGTTTTTGAAATTGTTGTGTTAAAATTGAAATTTTCCAGAAAATTACAAGATGTTGTAACTTCCTGTAATCATTCCATGCTTTGACATGTTGCATAACAGGATGGAAAATTCGAAGATTGTGGACATGAACCTAAATGTATAGAGATAGTGGATTATCTATCCACTTCCGGATTTGAAGAATATAAATGGTCAGTCAACGATGGTCAAACCCAACTACTTTAGCAGAAATTCCAGATTTTGTAAACAAAATTTCTATTTTTGACATTTTTGCCTAAATGGAGGATCTGATCCAATTCGACCTCTTGTGATGTAATTGATAGGATCTTATTAGGATAATAAGAAGTATGAATAAATTCTTTTTGTTATGGAGATTTATGATAAATAACTCAAAGGGAGAACTATGTAGTTTTGATATATATGAAAAAATTGGAAACACAATTTATGTCTTTTTTATTCTTAGACTTAAATATAGAGCTACAATATTGAGTTCATCTTATGCTTTCAGATCCAATAATTTCTTCATTTGAATTAGCCTATAGTGTGCTTGCAAAGTGTGGAACGGACCCCACTAAGGAGCTGGTGCACTCCTTCTTAAGTTTTCTTTATAAATTGTATAGATAGATTTGATATTTAGAATTTGTTATTTAATTCATGTGCTGCAAGGTTATGCAATTAAAAAATTGTTAATTGAAGATATTCGTATTTGTTGTGAAAGAGCTTTGTAAGAAGTTTCAACCCATATTCATCTTGAAGTTGACAAATATGTTTGCTATCTTATGATTTCAATTTTAGAGTTAGTTCATAGTTCAATTTCCATTGATTAAGATTTGTACTGGCAGAATTCAATCTATAGTTAGACGAATGAACCTTGTAATAGGATCAACTATTATTGATTTCCAAAGTTACTTATCTCATTCATTGGCTTGACTAGTTGAGATTTAGAAATTGTTTTGAATTGTTTTGACTTAGGATTGGAAGGGATTCTATAGAGTAAAGTTCTTGTAAGGGAATGGTAGAATCTTCAATAAGTAATTAATACTTTGTTTTGTTAAATAGGCAATCAGATTTGTTTTCATCGAAATCAATGCTTAAGTGTTTAAAAAATACAAGGAAACACTTGTTGTAAGAGAGCATTGTTAATTTCACTTCACTAGGCTATCATTAGAACATTAGATCTTTCTAGATCTATATACATTAGATAAGTGCCTCTAAGTGTACCTACTCGGGTTGAGAAAGGAATTAAAGCTTAACTTACCTTAGCAAGTAAAGCTCAACATCCATAAACTTTCTCATTATATTTTTTTATAACTATACATAAGCAAAAAATTGTATTATAAATTTCTCTTGTGTCTCATAATGCTTTGAATAATATCGATTTACAACCTATAATTTTGTTGTCAAGAAAAAATTGTTTTTCATACATCATGTAAATGCCGAAAAGAAAAACAACAAGAAAAAAAAATGCATTATATACTTTATTCTTTACTACAAATAAATAATTGCTAATAGTATTTTTCTTCAATGTTAATTGTAATTTAAAAAAATTGCATAGATTTTATATCCTTAAGCTTACAAAGGCCTTGTCTCTTCAAAATGTATAGGCCTATCACTTTACCAAAGTTGTGGAAGTCCTTTCCTAGATACTGGACCAATTCTAAAATAATAAAAAAATTTAATTGTGATATCTTTGTGGCTTTTATCAACAAAATTAATATCAAGCAAAGTCTTTCAGTAGAAATCACATAAGAGAAATTTTTGGCCAAAAATTTATCTTATGTGATTTCTACTAAAAGACTTTGCTTAATTCATTATGGATCACAAAAGCCTTAATACATAAAAAATTAATATCATAACATTTATTGAATTACTTTGGCATGCATATTCACCCATTTAGGGGATATGCTAATATAAGTCTTTTTTTCACATGATTGATTTCGTCACTTTCAATAGAGAAGTTCCACTTATGAGTTCGTGGAAATCTTTCATAAATCACTTATTAGTTCTTCAATTTAAAAAGGATTAATTCAACATGGGTGGGATTATTGCAAATCGATTCCAAACACCAAAATTCCAAAGGTCGAAATTGGTGATGAGAGTTGCTTTCATATTACTAAACCTACACTGCACTAGGATATATTTAGTTTTTAGCCACTTCACCTTGTAAATGACAACTAATTGGCATAAAAAATAATAAAACAAATAAATCTAATAAGGTGGAAAAGCCCCACCCTATTGATTACTTGATAAGCCCCATTTTGCAACATGATGCATGTTAATGCTTTTGTAACTCATTTGATGCTTGAGAATGAATTTCATGAATCACTTCACCCAAATGTGAGAAATCATGAAGTTTCTTAAGGACATGGATGTTGTGGTCATATCTATGCTTGAATCCCTAATTGTGACCCTTTATAATATATCTCTGTTTCCAAATTTTTCTTGTGACTTTCTCAGTGATCCAGTGGGAAAAACAAGTGCTATTGGATGCAAATACAATTTCTTGCTACTTTGTATAATGTTTATTCAATTTCCATCCAATCCCATTTGCATGCAAGGGTTTGAGGATATTTATTATTGTACTATGTGAGTTCAATTTATTTATTAATATTTTTGATGGTTTTATTGTATTGTCAGATATATGTGAAACTTCATTTTTGAATTAACTATCAATTATAGTTTACATGAACACTATATTTTTTCATATTATTTAGTTTTAATTTATTAATTTTCATATGAGTAAGTTATCTAACTTACTCATATTCATATTCATATAAAATTCATATAAATAAAATTTCTCTCATTATATTTAACTTTGAAATTCATAATAATAATAAAAAATTCTAATTATGTTAAAATTGATGTACTGACTAAGTTTTTACAAATCAAAAAACACACTCACCAACAAAACCAAATGCAATAACACTCTCCTTATACTTACATATATACATAATATATATAAAAATTAATTTCAATATTATAATAAATGATTATACATTAGATATTTTTTATGTTAATTCGTTTACAGTAATTCCTAAAAAAATATTTTTTTTTCCAGAGAAAAAAAAAAGTAAATTTATATATTAGATATAATAAAAATTACATTTTTGAGATACACTGAAAAGTGTATTTTTAGAAAATCTAATTGAATCCAAAAAAAACATGAAAATCTATCAAAAGAAGGAAACCATCCTTTATCTAGAACAGCATTTATACAAGTATGGATATAGACTAATCTATAAAAAAAAAAAACACAAGAAATATATATCCGATCATCTGAGATAAAACAACAAAGGATTCAAAATCGTCGTGAATTGTATATGGATATAACAAAGGAAACAATCCATAGATTCGTAAAAACTCAAAAAAACCTCAAATTCGAGACATCAATGAAGATTTCTTCATGTAAGAACATGTCAAGGATGCAAAAAAAACATAAACATGAACCTGTTGACCTTCATGGACTGGAGCTGTAGACCTCCTGAATTGATCTTGTAGCATGTAGTTTTGGGACTCTTCAGAATGCCCATTTTCTTTCCACTTATGGTCAAAAAAATCTTTTTCTAGATGAATGCCAACTTTGGATAAATTGTTCGCGTCTTGATTTCTTTCCTTGTATATATGTGAACATGAAAAATATGTAAAAGAACCATTGATATATGAAAACTTCTCAATAACAGGTTTCAAAAAGATGTTATTGCAAGAAATAATTTCATTTAACCAGTTGATTGTGAGCTTTGAATCTCCAAATATGTGAATATGTGAACTTTCTTTTTCTTTTGCAAATAGTAGGATATTTTTGTAGGCAAAAAGTTTCACTTTGTTATTTGAACTTGAGCCAAAACCCATCTTAACTTTATAGGAGTGATTTGGAGATAGAAATAAAATAAATTCACCCCACATTTATAACCATTTTCAATAGATACATCGTCTAATTAAACCTATGCTTGGTTTGATCAATAATCTTTGGAGTGATAATTCTATTTTGAAGTTGTATCTATTTACACTAGTAAATTGTTATGTTATATTTTGAATTTTAATTGTCAAAGTTATATTTTGAATTTTTATAAATTATAAATTTGGAGAATATTTTAGAATCATGCGAATTGTTAGATTACATTTTAAATTTTTATAAATTATAGATTTCGAAAATATCTTAGAATCTGAAAAGAGAAATCAAACTACTTCTTGACTAGCCATCAGATTTTAACAAGCTGCAATGAACATAAAGATACCAGATGGTGCATGGGTAACTGCATGATTGTGTAAGGGCCTTAGTCGTTGGTGCACAGCTGACTCTGTACGTGTGAAGCCGGTGAAACACTCTCGCTTTCTCTATGTCAATCTGTCAGATAAATTCCACGGCACCCCATGAGGTCGTAGGAATTCAATGAACTATATTTCTTATACGATGGATCCAAAGGACAAAATTACATAGTTTTATTCCATGCCATTGCCTTAGTTTTCGTTTGAGAAAAACCGGTATACGATGGATCCGAAGGACAAAATTACATAGTTTTATTCCATGCCATTGCCTTAGTTTTCGTTTGAGAAAAACCAACCATCCGATACCTCCGGTTTTTGACGATCATTGTTCCACGCCATGCTGGTATAAAATGTTAGGTTGGGTGTGTTGTTGATCACCATATTCCACGCTGCTTCACTGGAGTCCCATGAGAAGAAAATGGTTAAATTACTAGAGAGCGTGGGACATGTGGAGGATAAGGCGCGAGGGGCCATGAAAACGCGTGAGAAGAGGGTGGAAAGTATAGGCATGGCGTATAAAGTCAAAAGGCGGCCGGACATCCTGGCCTCTGACAAATTGCCTAAATCCTTGTGTTTCAACCGACAGGGCAAGTCATATTTTTCATGCTATCGAGTCATAAATGAACGGTGGGTGTATATGTCTACCGATTTTGCTAAGGCCAAAATTGAACGATGGATATATACACTCGCCGTTCATTTATGGCCCGATAGTATGGGATTTATTGACGGCTCAGCGTCAGCGGCCTTCATTGAAATTTGAAGATATATAATGAAATTTTAATTTTTACTATACTAAAAAAATAATTTAGGAATTATTATTATTATTATTATTTAATTAAATTTGTTTTTGTTTTTCGCTTTTCGCTTTTGCAATTAAATTTTTTCCTTGTTCAACTTAATGACGAGTTGATCCAATTTTCTAAGAGTCTTTTTACTGAAAAGATAGTGTTAACATACTGTTGTAACTGTTTTTGTCTCTAATGTCTCTGAAATCATCACATTCCAAAATGAAATGTTTTTCTGATTCCACTGCCCCCAAAGTGCAAAAAGTATACATTGTTTTTCCCAATCTTCTTTAGGTCTTTTCCATACACTAGTTTAGTTTATGAGAATTAATTCTTAATTAAGCACTAAGAATCTTTGCTCTCCATGGAATGCTAACTCCAATGTACTCTTTTTGTTTGAGATTAAAAGTGACGTTGAATTCCTGAACATAGTACTTCTTTCTACCTAATTATTTTTCCCATATATTAATTAGAGCCTTCTCAATCTGAATGGCTTTTCAATCAGTTTGTTTTCTCAATTTTATTTGAAATTAGTAAAAAATGTTTTTTTTTTTTAATAAATATGTTGGAATTACAAATTTGAAGTGTGTAATTTTGTTGTTTTTTATATTATTTTTTATTTTGTTTAAAATTATGTTTTTAATTGTGCTTTGATTGATTGGAAATGAATCAAAAGTTTAGAAGAGTAATTATCGTACCCTTAACTAAATTTATAATATATTTAAATAATAAAAATATATATATATAATGATTGTAGATTTATGTGGTTAGGTTTTTTAGAATTTGAACTCGGATATTCCACAGTTTTCATCTTAGCTTTGTCGACGTTTCGAATCTAGACCAAGACTCATCATCAAAACTTGTTTTAGAAAGGATAGAGACAATAGAGATAAATAAGGTTAGGTCCAACCTAATAATTTGAATCAACTAGATTTTTAATATTTTAATAACAGTCCTAATATATTAAAGCTCTTTTTAATTTTGTTATAACTGTCCTATATATAATCACATATCAGAAAAAAAGAAAAAATACATCTAAATATTTTTAATACTATATCTTTATATCTTTAATTTTGTATTGATTAAAAAGCTCAAATAAATATATTATAGGATTAATTGATTGGAGTTTAATTTCTGCTAAATAAATATATTATAGGATTAATTGATTGGAGTTTAATTTCTGCTAAAAATGTTTAACGGGGATTTTCATGAAACAACTGAAATAGTAAAATAGGCAGCAACCAATCAACCAACGATAATGAAATTGGAAATAAAATCCGAAAGGAGGCAACCAAAGATGTAATAGAAAACGCAGGTCAGAATGCACATACAACAGGGCAGAATTTCAGAAATATTTTATTAAAAAAATAATGTAGTAAATCATTTCAACATTTTGAAATATTATTGTATTTGTTAGAATGGTATGTTACACATTTTGCAATGTTGTTATTAAATAAGGATTGTTGAGTATTAATAAGAAATAAATGTTGAATAATAGTATTAAGAATAATTGTTCAATCGTAATAACGAATAAATGTAGATGACCACTAAGTAAGGAAGAGGTACTAAGATCTAATCTCTATATGTCCAATAATATAATAAACATGTTATAATTTAGATAGTGATTTTGGGTTTTAAAGCTTATTTTTTATGCATTTGTACGATCTCATTTTGCCATTTTTTTGAAATTATTTTCCTGTACTTTTTCATGATAGACCTTATCCAACTCTTTCCATTGTTGTTGTAGTACACAAAATCACTATCATTATTACATTTTCATCTCCCACAATGTGATAAATGGGAATGAGGTTTTTGAACAAAAATATACATGTTTGTAAAAAGCCGTGGTTTATTATTATTGTATCTCACTCTTTTTTGTTTCAACTACCCTTATATTACCTTAAACGACACAATAGGCTAGCTCTCCACTAGATGAACTATGACTCTCTACAATCTCATTTATATGGAGTCTACAATCTCATTTATATGGAGTTTATAAAGCCTTGCAGGGGAGCTTAAAGTAAACGTTTTTATTCTACCCTCATGTTAAGTGTGAAGCCAAACTGGTTCACATTGTGTTAATTTCCATATTTACTCTTCGATACTCTGTAGTCCTAGCTGTCACTGCTACACTCGCGTCGAACCTACCACATTGTTATTAGTTTCTAGATTTTCATCTCAATCACATACAAGATTCTAGATCCTCTTTCAGCCTCTATAAATTTGTAATTTCTCTGGCAAAAAAGTGCAACCCAAGAGCCAAGGCCTCTGTGTAATGTGAAGTGATTTCATTCTCCATTAATAATGTATTTGTGTTATTATTTTGTTTCTCCATTGGTGTTATTATTTTGTTTCTCCATGGGTCTCTCTGTGTGATTATTCTCTGCTATTTCCGTATAGAACTGACAACGGGTATCAGAGCTGATGGTTGAGGCGTCGGAGTAAATTGTGTGTTGAGCGTTGGAGCCGAGTGGAGTTGTCAATTGTGGTGTCTGGTTTGAGCTGTAAAAGGCTAGAATGCTCAAGCCGGTGTGGTTTCGTTGCTTGATGCTCTTTAATGCTCAATATTATGAGGGTTGCCTGGGCAGTGAAAGATTCTGCCATAGCCAGTTGAGTGAATTAATGGTGAAGCAAAGACTGCAGTTACCTTCACTTGAAAAGCCTGATTGTTGTCATGTGCATCTGCAGATTGAATTTGTGGAAAATAAATTGCACCTGCAGCGATAAGAGGAGAAATAAATTCATCCGCTGCTTCTAATCCTACTACGAAATCCTCATGCGAAAGCCCCTACGGCTCTGGCTCCGTCTCCGGTGTAACCAAAGCTAAGTCCCATCACTTCACTCTGGCAACTGTTGCAAGAAAAAATAGACATGGACATATGGTGAAACGTAAGGAGGGAAAGTGCCTAAACATGAAGTCATGCCTGGTCTCGTAAGTTGAAATTTGAATTTGTGGAAAATGATACTTTTTTATTAACGAAGTGGAAAAGTGATAGCTCTTTTATTATGGAAATCCAATGTCTCATTGGTGTTGATTTTTATATGTTTTATAATTATTATGAATACATATAATTATATATGTGTTTTATAATAATGGTTAATTTTAAGTTTAGACATTAAAAAGGCAGAAAGGTCATTTTTCTTTTCAATGAGATTGACTTTGATTTTTCAATTTAAAAGTTGGTAAAGTATTTTTATATCATAAGGGGAGTTTTTCTTTTTTGTGGGTGTGAATTTTATTGGGAATGGAGACAACAGTTACAGATATGGAGAAGTAGAGCAGGGCTAATTTTTCCCTATGGAAATCACAGATGAAGGATATACTGATTTTAAAGGATCAGTATTTGCCGATTAAGGGCACAACAAAGAAACCCCCATTAATGACATATAAAGAGTGGAATAAGCTAATTATAATGGCGATTGCAACAATCCGCCAATATCTAGCAAAGAATGTGTCCAAAGAAAAGACGACAGAAAAATTATGGAAGAAACTCCATGATCTATATGAGAAGAACACAACATCAAACAAAGTGTTCTTAGTGAAGAAGCTTTATAATGTCAAGATGAAGGAGGGTGCTTCAATTGCTGAGCACTTGAATGCATTTAATATTATTACTAATCAGATTAGCTCTCTTAAAATCATTTTAGATGATTAAATTAGAGTCATTTTGTTAATGTGTTCTATGCCAAACAACTGAGAAAATTTAATTGTAGCTATGAGCACTTCAACAACTGCAGGGACCTTGAACTTTCATGATGTCAGTAGCAGTTTAATGATTGAGGAGTTGCAACGCAAGTCAATTGCGGAAAACCAGGGAGGAGAAACTTTAGCTCTAGCTGATCATGGTAGGAGAATTGATCGAGGCCGACAAGGGCAATCAAGATCAAGAGGCTGATCAAAATCAAGGAGCGGCAGGATCATTTGCTTTCATTGTGGTAAATCCCGGCACATGAAGAAAAAATGTCGATTCTGGAAGAAAGGACAAAAGGATCAGAGATCGATCAGTACAAATCACAAGTCATCCAACACAAATGAAGGTGAGACTATTGTTGTAGCCTCAGATGGTGATGTGCTATTTACTGTTTCAATAGAGGATGCATGTGTATATACATCTAGCAGTAGCTTTGATTGGATCCTTGACTCTAGGGCATTTCACCATGTAACCCCATGCAAAGATAGTTTTGTTGAATATAATCTTGGTGATTATGGTAGAGTGCATTTGTGGAATAATCCTTTTTGCAGTATTGTTGGAGTGGGAGATGTCCATATCAAGATGAAGGATGGACAAGATATATTGTTGGAACAGGTCAGGCATGTACCAGAAATGCGCATGAGTTTGATCTCCATGGGACGACTGGATGATGAAGGCTATTCCATCAGCTTTGGAAAAGGAGGCTGGAAAATTAGCAAAGGAGCATTGGTTGTGGCCAAAGGACCCAAGATGAGAACATTATACACATTGAAGGCACTAATAGGAAAATCAGATTTGGCCGCTATCACAAAAGAAGGACATTCAGCAGATCTATGGCATAAACACTTGGGTCACATGAGTGAGAAGGGCTTAAAAATCCTTGTTGGTAAAAAATTATTGCCAGGTTTGAAATCCTACAATCTTGATCTTTGTGGGCATTGTATATATGGTAGACAAAGAAGGGTTTCATTCCTTAGAGGTGGCCATGACAAAAAGAAAAATGTGTTAGAATTGGTACATTCAGATGTGTTTGAGCCTGTTAACATCAAATCATTAGGAGGAGCATGATATTTTGTAACATTTATAGATGATGCATCCAGGAAGGTTTGGGCATATCTTTTGAAAAGAAAAAGTGAAGTGTTTGGAATATTTCAAAAATTTCATCTTTCAGTTGAAAGAGAAACTAACAAATTGCTCAAGTGTTTAAGAACAGATAATGGTGGAGAATATTGCTCAAATGCATTCAAGGAATATTGTATAAGGTTTGGCATAAAACATGAGAAGATTGTGCCTAGTACTCCTTAATAGAATGGTGTCGTAGAAAGGATGAATCGTACCATTATGGAAAAGGTGCGAAGTATGTTTTCCAATTCTGGTTTGGAGAAGAATTTTTGGGCCGAAGCAGTCAAGACCATTTGCTACCTAATAAATAGATTTTTAGATGGCGGTATCCCTGAAGAAGTTTGGACTGGTAAGAAGTTGAATTATTCTCACTTGAAAATCTTTGGATGTGAAGCATTTGTGCATATTCCCAAAGAAAATAGAACTAAGCTAGATGATAAATATATGAAATGCATTTTTTGGGATATGCGGATGAAGAATTTGGTTATCGTATATGGGATCAAGTCAAACATAAAATTATTAGAAGTAGGGATGTTATATTTAGTGAGTCAGAAATGTTCAAGAGGACTATAGGTGAGTTGGAGGTCAAGAAAGTTATTGACAGGTTTGAAGAACAACATGAAGACATACCACCAATGCAAGAAAATGGACAGCAAATTCAGGAGTAGGAAGAACAACAAGTGGAAAATGAAGAACACCAAGAAGAAGGCATCTTGCAGGAGCCTTTATAGGAGATTCAACCTGATAATGCACCACCACAGTTGGTTCATAGATCTTTTGGGCCTCATAAGCCTTCACAAAGGTATCCTCCTTCAAAATACATTTTGTTGATTGATGAAGGTGAGCCTAATTGTTTTCAAGAAGCTTGTAAAGTTGAGCATAGTAAAGAATGGAAGAAAGCGATGGAGGAAGAAATGAACTCTTTGTTGGAAAATAAAACTTGGGAGTTGGTAAATCTCCCAAAAGGAAGAAAGGCTCTATAAAACAAATGGGTTTACAAGATTAAGCATGAAGGTGATGAAAAGAAGGAGAGGTATAAAGCAAGGTTGGTGGTGAAAGAATTTTCTCAAAAAGAAGGTATTGAATTCATTGAAATTTTCTCACCTGTTGTTAAAATGTCATCCATTAGAGTCATTCTTGGTCTTGTTGCTTCTTTAGACTTAGAATGTGAACAACTAGATGTAAACATTGCTTTCCTTCATGGTGAATTAGAGGAAGAAATTTATATGGAGTAGCTAGAAGGCTTCATAGAAAAACGAAAAGAAGACCTTGTTTGTAGGTTGAAGAAGAGTGTCTATGGGTTGAAACAGGCACCTCAACAATGGTACAAGAAATTTGATTCATTCATGTTGGAACATGGTTTTCACAGGTTGGAAGTTGACCATTGTGTCTATATCAAGAGGTATGATAAAGGAAAGTATATTATATTATTGTTATATGTGGATGACATGTTGATTGTTAGGCATGATAAGAATAAGATCAATAGGTTGAAGAAATATTTGGGTAGATAATTTGCAATGAAGGATTTGGGACCAGCACAACAGATATTGGGCATGAGGATTATGCATGACAGGAAAAAGAAAAGGTTGTGGTTGTCACAAGAAAAATATATCAAGAAGGTGCTTGATAGGTTTAATATGAAGGATGCCAAGCCAGTTGGTACACCCCTTGCATCCCACTTCAAGCTGAGTACTGAATTATCTCCTAGTGATGACAAGGAGAAGGAAGAGATAAGAAAGATTCCTTATGCTTCAGCAGTTGGCAGCTTGATGTATGCCATGGTATGCACACAACCAGACATTGCATATTCAAGGGGAGTAGTGAGCAGGTTCCTTGCCAATCCAGGGAAACACCATTGACAAGTAGTAAACTAGACTTTGAGGTATCTCAAGGGTACTAGTCATTATTGTTTATATTTTGGTCATAATGAGACTGTGCTTGAAGGATTTATAGATGCAGATATTGCTGGAGATATGGACACTAGAAAGTCCACTACGGGTTATTTGTATACATTTGCGGGTGCAACAATATCTTGGGTGTCAAGGCTACAAAAATAGTAGCTCTCTCTACAACAGAAGAAGAGTACATAACTGTAACAAAAGCTTGTAAAGAGATGTTGTGGATGCAATGATTCCTAGGAGAGATAGGAATAAAGCAGGACAAGTATGTGCTATATTGTGATAGCCAGAGTGCCACTCACTTAGCGAAAAACCCAACATTTCATTCAACCAATCATATTGACTTAAGGTACCATTAGATCCAACATGTGTTGGAGGAAGAACAATTATCCTTGGAAAAGATCCATACAGATAGAAACCATGCTAATATGCTCACTAAGATTCTACCAAGAAATAAACATGAGTTATGTAGAAGCATGGTAGGACTCGGTGTGACTTGAATCATGACCCTTATTTGGCTTCAAGTGGGAGAATGTTAAGTGTGAAGCCAAACCGACGCACACTATGCCAATGCCGACACCAACTCCCCGACACTTTGTCATCCTAGCTGTCACTGTCACACTCGTGTTGAACCTACCACACCGCCATTAGTTTCTATATCTTCATCTAAATCACATACAGGATTCTAGATCCTCCTTCAGCCTCTATAAATTTGTAATTTCTCTGGCCAAGGAATGCAACCCAAGGGCCAAGGCCTCTGTGTAATGTGAAGTGATTTCATTCTCCATTAGTAATATATTTGTGTTATTCTTCTATTTCTCCATTTGTTTGTCTGTGTGATTATTCTTTGCTATTGTCGTCTGAGTATAAATTTGTTGTGTGCTCTGAACTAACACCTCAAGCATATCATTTCACCTATTTCATGTCAAAATATTTGTATTCTAATGTCAACACCAATTTTATGATTGAAATTTGTCATATTTTGTGATTGGAATTGTGTAAGAAGTTTAATTGAAATGTAATGTTTATGACATCTTTCAACTTTGAATGCATGTTAAAAACACACACTACAACAAATCCTGTGATTAGCATCCTTTTTTACTTCTTTTTTTGCATCTAGAGCCCATTTTTGGTGCTATTTGCATCCATTTATCAAATATGGTGCAAAACTTGACACAAAATTTGCATCAAGTTTTGCACCAAATCTTACACCAAGTTTAGCACCAGGTATTGCAATAGGTTTTGCACCACGTTTTGCACCAAATTTTATGCCAAGTTGTGTGTCATCCTTTGCACCAAGTTTTGTTCCAGGTTTTGCATCAAGTTTGGCACCTAATTTTGTTTGACATACTTTTGCATCCTCATTTGCATCCACTTTTT
>APFE031226547.1:10770-84364 GCA_000404065.3 Pinus taeda
AATGCCTACCTCAGCGATGATATAATCTTATACATGTATTTTGTGTTGAAATTTGCAGGTTCTGACCAGGCTCTCCACGAGATAATCCTTGAAATGATAAAGTACTTCACCCTTCCTAGATGATATAAAACCCTTATCTATTACAGGCTTCGCACTTTAGGGGAAATCTGTTACACTGAAATTTGTCACCATGACTATCTGCAGTTAATATGACTCCATCAATAGTCATATTGTCTTGTCAAGCCTTATACCTCTACTCTCCATGTCAGACTTCAAAAAAGAGAGAAAGTCATTAAAAATCATGTTTATCTCTGGGTACGCAGGTTCTCTCTACCTTGCCTGCGTGTACGCATCCCAAGCTCATTGTAACTGCGTACTTGTACACTCTGTAAGTCAAGGGATGGGTGCGTACTCCTGTAAAGGTCAAAAGGCGCGAGTTTCATCTTAAAAAAGTTACTTGTGGTCAATTCTAGAGCTTTCTAGAAGAGTGTTTGACGTGTATTGAGCACCTCCAGATGGTTCATGCATCCCTATGATAGAGGAACTTATCCCATCAAGAGAGGAGCTACCCCATCCAAAAGAGGGAGTATCCCATTGATGTTGGACCTGAATAACTTCCTCTAGAACACTATAAATAAAGGCATTGGGCCAAAGGAGGGGAGGTTGAAAGCTGAACATTCCAAAGGGTAGATGCTGCTGGAATTAGGACTTCCTTTAGAAGCTTGTGAGGAGAGATTACCATCCTTTCTTGTTTCATTTGGAAGTGGGTGAGCTTGTCAAAGTAGAGGAAAACTCTTGCTGGACCCTGGGAGGAACTTGCACAACACCAAGGCTCAGGTTGTAATGGTTTCTTTTTTGTTTCCTTAATACAAATAAGTCCATTCTTCTCAATGATTTGTTGTTAATGAATTGTTTCATATACTCCTTGGTCTATATGCTGAATATGCTTTGTTTTATGGAATATTCAGGTGTTATGTAATCGTTTGATTGTTAGTGTATGCAGGTTTCAAAGTGAAGGAGGAGCTCATCTGGATCGACAAGGCTGGACTGTTGCAACAAGCGTTGGACTTGAGGTAGGATCGAAAAACACTTGGTTTCTCATAGAATACTGTATGTCTAGAGAAGGATTGCTCTTAATTGTCTTGTTTGTCACTAGAGAGTCTTAGACTCCTAGGGAGGTTAGTTTTGTCAGCAAAAATAACTCTTTCCGCATGACAATGTTAAAAATGGATAATTGTAAAATAACAAAAGTAAACAAAGAACATTTGATATGGATGGTTTACCAAGGAGAAACCTAGAAGAAAACTCCTCCAATTGGAAGGCTTGGTTAGCTCTCTATGAATTCCCACCAAATGGAAGGATTTCTTAGTTCCTTGTGAATTATCAGAAAGAATGCAGATTAGAAAGGGATTCACTGTAGATTTTACTCTTCTATAAGTGAGTCAAAGGCAACCAGAGATAATATTTCCTTAGTGATAGTATCAATGCTCAAATCCTCTATAAATGGGATTTGGGAAAATTTGCTTCTGTGCAGTGGAATTTTTACCATTGTTCATGGCTTCACACCTTTTTACCAAAACTCAACTAATGGATTGGTGCAATTCTAAACTCTTGTCATACTAGAACAATCTAGAATATCCCTTAGGGATATTTTACTATCAGAGAATATGAAAAATTTTCACTGGTATTACAGTGTATCTTTCAATTCAACATAGATGACAGTGATTGCACAACAATGTAAACAAGTATATATGCCCCAAAGGTTAGTATGTTTATGAATATATGTTTTGGGGTACACTTTCTCCACTAGGATGATGCAGCATGTATTATCAAGACTCCCTGGGATCAAGGTCACAATTTTCTACATTTACACAGGTGGTACGTTGGCTTCAATTCGCTATCTAAGACTCCGAGTAATAGATATGTTTGGTTCAAGCTACCTGCTCTCCCATTTGAATTTTGGACTCAAAAGGTCTTCATGGAGATTGGGGATTCCATTGGATGCTTTGTTTACATGGATCCAAACTGTCTAGGTACTAGGGATAAGTGGATCGCTTAGCTTTTGGTTGAGGTTAATTTTTCGAGGGGGGCTTCCTGAGAATATTGATTTGGAGTGCGGGCTGATAAAATTTTGACAATGTGTGGACTTTTTGGGCATTCCCTTTAGGTACCTCTTATGTCATCACACTTGTCATCTCATGGATTGTTTCCCTCGCAAGTCCCTATTTTTGGCAAGAGATTTGCATTGGAAGTTTTTTTTGGGTGTCGTTCAGGAAGAAAATATGTTTCTCAAAATTTTCACATGCACCCATATTTTTTTCATGGCCCTGATGTGTTTGTTCATAATTCCAACAAATTTCCCTCTTCTTCTTTAGTTCCATCCTTTTCTCCAAAGGAATTAGGAGTCTGTTTGGATGTGGAATCTTCTAGTCATGATGTTTCCTGGGACAAACAACTCCCTCTTAAATAGAACTCTCACTTGCCTATATTGGCTTCGTTGACCACTCATGACATTCTAATCTTTGAAGCCTCTTTGATGCTAATTTATGTAATATGTTGTGTTCACATTCCCGCATTCCTCCAAATCCTCCTCAGGTTCCTCAAATTTGGGGTATTCCCCTCCCCTGTGTCCCACAAAGTGATGTTGACCCTGTAGTGGATTTTCCTTCATTTGGTGTCAAATTTGGCCCCTCTCAGGTGGATGTTCTTCTGCTTGATTCACCTCCCCATAATTTTGTGGCTAGTGACATTGATTTTTTTCGAGAAGTATGGCTATGAATATTGCATCACTCTCCATCCACAAAGTTGAATATGACCACCTATCTCCTTCCATTAGCCCTAGCTCAACACTGAATATTACAGTTCATAGGTTGGGGGGGGGGGAAGGTAGTATACATTTTCGTTGGAAAGCGATGACTAAATCTCTAGCCTTTTTTATGGATGGTTCCCTTCGGGACATTCCCATAATTTTTCCTGAGGACTCTTAGGGCCTTAGAGCTACTGAGCCCGCAAATGGGGTGTCCCTATGAATATTTTATCTCTTAATATGAGAGGGTTGGGGGATTCCTCCAAAAAATTATCCCTTAAAAATTTGATTGATTTTGTTCAACCCTTTATTATTTTTATTCATTAATCTATGTCTACGAAGGAAAGAGCTAAGGAACATTTCATGTCCATTTTTCTAAGTTGGTACTTAGTTGTTGTTTATTCTTGTGGCCTTTCTAGCGGTTTGGTGGCGCTTTGGATCCTCACTGGGTGAAAGTTAAAGATTTTAAGTTTTTTGTTGGTATTTTTCTCACTAGTTTTATATGGGGTGTCCCTTGTCATATTCATTTCCTAAACCTTTATGCACTTTACTAGGACAAATTGGATTTTTGGGACAGAATGGATGAATGTGGTATTCTTAAGATTGGGTCTTTGTCCATTGATGGGGATTTCAATGCCACATTTTCTGGTAAAGGGAGTTGGGGTTTGCGCAGTATAACAAAACCTCTTGGGATTCATCTTAAATATATGTTTTTGAAGAACCATATTATTGATGTTCGGTCATTTCCTCTTGTCCCAACCTGGAATAATTGTAGGTCTGACTTGGAGCATATCAGAAAAAGGCTTGACAAATTTATGATTCATGAGAAAATTTTGAAATCTTGGCTAATGTTCGATCTTGGGTCTCGCAGGCTAAAATATCATACCATAAGCTGATTATATTTTAGTGGAGAGGGGAGGAGGAGTAGAGGGGTATCCCCTTTAAGTTTAACATGGTTTGGTTACAAGAGGAGACTTTCAATACTCATGTGCAAGACTTTTATACTTTGGTGGGTGCTCATAGAGATGAGTCGACCATGGATTTGATAACAAGGAAATTAAGTAATATCAAGAGTGTAATTCGTAAATGGGAACAATCTCAAAAATCCAGATTGAGGAGGGACCTGCAACGAATCGATTAAGAAATGGAACAGTTAGGCAATAATATGGACCACGCATTGTCGTCCCTAGGTCACTTGAATAAAATGCAAGAGCTTGAGAGGAACAAAAGAGACATCTTAAATATCCAAGAGGCTTAATGACATATGAAAAGTGGAGCCATTTAGATTCAAGAGGGAGATTGTAATATGATATTTTTTTATCAATCTTCTAACCAAAGGAGGAATAAAAATGTTATATGGGAAGTGGAGTTGGCAGGGACAACAGAGTATATTCCAAATCAGATATTCAAAAGGAGGTTGTTAGATATTTTGAGAAATTATATTTGACTCATTCTAGGGTGGATATAGAAGATCAAATTTAGGGGATTGAGCATTTCCCTGCATGTTCATGGAGGAATCAAATGTTGTCCTCAACAAACCTATTTCCATCAATGAAATTTCCAAGGTTCTCAATTATTTTGCGAAGGATAAGTGTCCAGTCCCAAACGGCTAGACTATAGAACTTTTTTTTCATTTCTTCGACATTATGGGGCAGGATTTATTGAACATGGTCAAAGAATCTCGCTTATTTGGACGGGTCTCTAGAGATATTAACTCCAATTTCATTGCCCTCATCCCAAAATCCTCTCATTCAATTTCTTTCTATGATTTTCGGCCAATTTATCTCTGCAATATCACCTACAAATTGATTTTAAAAGTCATTGCATGTAGGATTAAGGATGTATTGTCAGAATACATCTCGCGGGATCAATTCAACTTTCTCTCTAGATTCCATATTCATGATGTTGTGGCTAATACGCCGGAATGTCTACATTCCATTCATACTAAGAAGAGAGAGTATTTGATAATGAAATTGGACTTGCAAAAGGCCTACAATTGTGTTGATTGGTCCTATTTGCACCTAATACTTTCAAAAATTGGGTGTTATATTGATAATGTAGGTTGGATAATGGCATGCGTGTCCTATGAAAACTTTGTGGTTTTAATTAATGGTTTCCCATCGAACTTATTTTGGGCTAGTAAAGGACTCGACACGGGTGTTCTTTGTCCCTGTTATTATTCATCTTAGTCATGGATGGGATGAGTTTGAAGATTAAGGAGGCACATTTGCAGGGAGATTTCTATGGGTTACTCGTATCTCGACTTGTCTTAATCACACACTTTGTTGATGATGTACTAACATTTGGATAGATCTCCTAAGTTCTTGATGGATTCGTTGCAACATTAGGCTTGATTATGAATGGTAATAAACCCATACTGATTCACTCCTCTCGTGACATGGCGATGATTAATAATATCGCCAGGTTGTTCAATGTAGAGGTCTCACACTTTGAGGAAGGTATTACATATTTGGGGTTTAAATTAAATCCCAACAAATACAAGATTTCTGACTAGGTTTGGTTAGTGGATAAGTTACAGAATCAAATTTCCCCTTGTACGCACCGTTGGCTTTCCTTGGGAGGTTAATATATTTTAATTCAATCAATCTTACAACAACTTTCGGTATATTGGATGCATCTATTCTGGCTCCCTGCAAATTTTATTAAGAGAATTAAATCTATCATGATGCATTTCCTATGTTTTGGGACCAGGGGGATCCAAAAATATCATTTGGTTTGCTTTGATGCCATAACAAAAGGGAAAGATGCAGGTGGATGGGGAATCCTAGACTTGAAGGCTTTCGGTTGGGACTTATTAACGAAAACATTATGGAGGGCTATCTTTGGTAGTGGAATATGGAAAAACATTATTTTGGATAAATATTTGAAGGGCGGAGACATCTTAGAATGGTACAGAAGGGGCGAGATTGGTGTGAGAAATGGTTCCTACATTTGGTAAAGCTTATTCAAAGTTAGTATATGGTTGTTTGATAACCTGCATTGGTCGTTTGGTAGGGGTGATAAAATATTGATTTGACTTGACTCAATACTTGGAGTTAGACCCTCACAAAATCTATCCATTGGTCTCATCAATGCTCTTCATGCAAGATGAATTTTCTTCCTGGACTAGGCAAATGGGAGTTGGAATGCAGATTTCCTATATCCATTGTGGAAGAGTGTTGTCGAGATTGGTCTTACGAGTGTATTTGTTGAGTCCTAGAAATGCTTTGTATATGACCTTTAGTTTGTAGGTTTAATGAAGAAGGCCACTGGTGATTCATTGGCCTGGAATGGAGCTATGAAAATGGATCGGTGGTGGTTTCTAAAATTTACAATTTTATTTCCTGCGGAAACAATACTTTAACAAATTTGTGTTGGTATAGGAAAGCTTCGAGGTGGGAATTCTCTTTGAAGATTATCATCTTTTGTTGGCTTGTCTCAAAAACCAAAATTCTTACTTGGGACAGCATCTATAAAACAGGATTTCACGGTCCGAGTTGGTGTGCATTTGTTCATTCAGTGCCCCATGTCAAAAGAGGTTTGGTCACATGTTCTAAAATGTGTTCAGTGTCCATAGACATGTACTTTTGACTCCCTTGAAACATGTTATCGATGGTGGTTTAATAGGAGAATAAAATATAAATATCGTCTGCTCTATCTTTCCTGGGAGATTTGATGACCTAGAAACTCTTTGATCTTTGATGATAGGTCGTTAAATTGCTTCAAGATTTTCTCACATATTTTGGCATGGTTTTCAAATGGGAGGAAAACAAAGCAAGCTGATAAAATTCCCAGAATGTTTCCTTTTCAATTGCAGGTGGTTTTTCCAGCCGATTTCTTTTATGGTGAGGCTCAAGGTGGTAGTTGCGATTATGGAGCATGCTTGAGGATCAATCCTCAGATTCATTTTCACCTTTACTGGGACATGGGGAAGGGCTCAAAATCCAAAGCTAAGCTCTTAGCCCTATGGGGATTTCTTTTTTTTTTGCTAAGCCTTTCCAAGTGGAGAAAATTTCTATATATGGGGACTCTAGATCTATTATTGAGGTGGTCACTAGGCGGTCCTCTCTCTTGGCACCCTCCTTGTCTAGCTCGATGGATTGTATAGAGATTCTAAAGCAATATTTTGTAAATATTGCTTTCGTCCATGTGTATAGGGAGCTTAATGTGGTGGCACATGGATTATATAGACGAGGTTTGTTAGTTATTGTTGGCTCTCTACATTACAATTTTTATGTAGATGGCAGGGAGATGGTTGTGGGAGAAATTGATCTATGAGATACTTGCTTCTTGGGTTTTTTGTGCAGGTTTATTTTTTAGGATCAATGAATTTATGTATATTTTTTTGTTGCGGGATTACATCACTCTGTGGAGTATGATTTTAGACTTTATTTAATTTTGTTTGTGTTGTTCATGCTTGGATCTTTTGTCTCCTAGAAATAAGATGCTTTAGTTTGAATGTATAGCTTTATGAGAGCCCATCAGTGTTTATCTTGGTGAACATCATGGAATATATGGATTATAGGTACTGGAATTGTCCTATTAATATCAATTCCAATGCTTTTTTTTTACACACCAACAGTGCATAGCAAGTTATAATTTCACAATTTTACGCTTAGGGCTATTACACAAGAAGATTAGTACAACACTCAACAATTTAGAAATAATAACACTAATTTTACCACGAATTACAATGTCAATTGCCCTATCAACAACACAACTAACTTCCTCATAAGATCTTTCTGGAATTGCTTGAATTTTCCTCACAACTCTACTGCATCTAAATATGTTGCCTTGTTATCATTAGAAAACCATAACAGACCTTGTTGTTGACCCAATAAACCTTCATTGCTACTTGGATTTGGACTTGTTGCCCCATATTACCTCTCTCTACTCCTTATTGCCCAACATCTACTTTGTTTCCCTGGAGAGGGCCTTAAATAGGGGTGGCTACCATAAACAATACTTTTGGCTTGGTCGCAGCCACATGAAGACTACCTTAAACCCTCACTACCCTAAGTCAAGCCTCATGAGATCATATTGCAATAGAATTAAGCCTAAGCTTCCATAGGAACTGCCCTTGGGATGGGTATCCATTTGCTCAGATAAATGCCTTTGCTGCCTTAGAATTGTTACGTTGGAATTCAAGGTAGCTATTGTCTCATGTATACCTCCAAAATTCAAGTGGTTCCTCAGATTTCTTTCGATATCCACACAAAGATGATCCCCTTCTAGATCAAATCTCAGGGTTGACATGCTGCCATTGGATCTCCTTGGGAAATGGTTACGGAGTGAGATGTTGTTCCAAAAATCACCTTAAACTGGGCTATGTTATCCCATTATACTTTCTTTTTCAGCAATAGATCTAAACTTAAACGGGAACACAAAAAATTACAGATATAATCATAAATACAGAGATGCAGCGGAAAAACAACCCATTTCATTAATAGAAAAATATTGAACTATGCTTACAAATAGAATGGAAATAAGATAGATCGGGCGATGGTAGCTTATCTCTGAGAAGAGATGTGGCGGCTACATGCCCTCTAAATTGTGTTACAATGAGGCTCAAGGGCCTATTTATTATTGAAAAACATGAGAAAACCCTAAACAACCAAAACCCTAACCCCATGAGATGTAACATTAAGAGTTTGTGGGCCCCATTGGGATTAGCTGGGCAGCCAACTTCCTGGGGTTGTAACTTGGTTGTATTATCTATGTTTGCCACGTATGATACCTTGTTGGAAATGTCTCTCTGAGTACTATAGGTTTCACCACAATCCCTTGCCTACAGATATGGGCCTATAACGGACCTAAAAAAACGCCATTTAGGGGGTCAAAACTACTCCGGAAGTTCAGGACCCAAAAAACTACTAAAAATAGTATATGCTGAAATAAACAAGGAAACATATGAAACTGACTAGAGGGTATATATGGAATAGGTGGGTGGACACCAATATCCACCTGGATCATTCCTCCCCCCTTAGGAAGCAATGGTTCCCATTGCATGCAGGGCCTCCATGAGGTGAGGAAATTTATGTTGAACCTGGTCCCTAGTGAACCACTTACCCCATTGACGGAGTTGGCCTACTTTGACAACTCGATATAGTTGTATCTTTTTTTGGAGAGTGTTCTTGATCTGTGTACCCATGATCTGATTAGTTGTGGCCTGTTCCATGCAGTCTAGGTTGAGCTCTGCTGGTGTGAGTTGTTCTACAATGTCAGATGTGTCCAACAATGGTGGAAAGTATGGCCAAAAGCGGTCTACATTGAACACTAGGTGCATACCAAGGAACGGTGGGATGCTGAGCTCAAAGGCATTATCATCAACAACCTTGGTGATGGTCTATGACCCATATCGGAGCGGGTGAGGCGTGCAATGGGATCCAGCGAGGCGCTCCTTCTACAAATGTAGCCAAACTTTGTCACCCACCTAGAACTTGTGCGACACTCGATGTTGATCATGGCACTGCTTGTACTTAACATTAGCTCTGTCCAATATATCATGGACTAGTTGGCGGATGTGTTGAATGTGCTCAATGAAATTGTTATCCCTTTCAGCTCCGGACTGGATGTGAGTTGAATCTACTTGAGTGGATGTAATAGGTATCGCCACATCAATGGGACATAATGGCTAAAATCCCAACCCTACCTGAAAGGGATTATGGCCTGTTGAGCTGTGGAAATCTCTGTTGTAGTTGTTTTGGACATAAGGGAGACTCTCATCCCAAGTGTGTGGATGCTTTGAGTTGTACATGCGCAAAATGTGTACGATCATCCTGTTGACAACCATTGTTTAGCCATCAGTTTGGGGATGGAAAGTCGTGGATTTAGTAAGTTTTGTATCCGGCATCGACTAGAGACCAAAATTCACTTAGGAATCTGATCTCCTAATCTGAGACAATGGACTGCGGGATCCAAAAGTGTACCCACACTCACTCAAAGAAGAGCTTAGCAGTGGCCTCTATTGTGATACTCTTGTTGCAGGCCGCCATGATGGCCATCTTAGAGAATCTGTTGACAACTACGAAAACATGATCGTTGTCGTGCTTAGTAGAAGGAAGGCCTGAAATGTAATCCATCGAGATAGATTCCCAAGGCCGACTAGGAGTAGGTAGAGGAGTATACAAGCCTTGCTTCTTGATGGTTGGTTTGGCAATGACACAACGTTGCAGGATCTAATGTACTTCCCAACATCTTGACGAAGTTTTGTCCAATAAAAATACTTCTACAATACCGCCACTATTTTCTCTATTCCAAAATGTTTAATGACTTGACTGTAATGCGCCTCCAAAATCATCTTGGCATGCTCTCTTGAAGGAACACATATGTATCCTAGGTGGCATAACAATGCATCCTGAAGGTGGAAAATTGGACTTGCTTCCCTTCTAAGAGTGTCTGGTATGTGCTGCCAAATTATGGATCACTCTTGTAAAGATGTAGCCACCCCAAAGTCTTGTGCCCACGAGATTCAAGCACAGTGATCAGCGCCATGACTGGTGGTTGGCTAAGGAAATCATCAACATTATTGGTGTTTCCCTTCTTATACTTAATGTTCAAATGGAACTGTTGCAGGTAGGTGGGCCATTTCTGATGGTGATTGTTTTGCAACTTCCCTCATGTCTGTATGAACTACAGGAGTCAGTAGTCAATGTGGATGATCATTTCCTTCCCCAAAATGTAATTCTTCCATTGATGGCAGGTCTGCATAATGGAATACATTTCTTTATCGTAAGTGGGATACTTTTGAACAGTGTCTGAAAATTTCTTACTATGGTAAGCCATTGGATGCCCATGTTGAGTAAGAATTGCACCAATAACATAGTTGGAGGTGTCTATCTCAATCTCAAATGGTTTTTACAGGTCTGGTAATGTGAGCACTGGTGTAGAGCAAAGGCGATGATTCAACTTGGAAAAAGCCTACTATTGGGTTTTAGAGCAAAAAAACTTTGCTTTTTCTCCACACTTGGTGACTTGACTTAAAGGCCAAGTGATATGAGAGAACCCCAACACTAACCTGCGATAGAAATTGGAAAGATCCAAAAAGTTGCGGAGCTCTGGTAGAGTGGTTGGGGCTGGCCAATCCCGAATGACTTGTATCTTGGCTGGGTCCACATTTACACCCTGCTCATCAATGATGTACCCCATATATTGAACCTGGGTCAGGCCAAAAGTGCATTTCTCCAAGTTAGCACACATCCTGTGTTCTCACAAGGTTTGAAGGACATGTCGAATATGGTGGAGGTGTTCTTCCCAACTCTAGCTGAAGATCAAGATATCATCGAAATACACCACCACGAATGCATTTTTGAAGGGTCACAAGATGTCATCCATCAGTCTCATGAAGTTTTCAGGGGCATTCGTCAATTCGAACGGCATGACCAACCATTAGAAAAGGCCCTCCTTGGATTTGAAGGAAATATTCCACACATCGGAGGTTTCAATAGGCACCAGCTGATAACTTGACTTCAAGTCAATCTTGCTGAAATATTTGGCCCCCTTGAGCTGCTCAAGAAGGTCATCAATCCATGGTATTGGGTACCTATTCCAGACAGTGATTTTGTTTAGCGCCCGATAGTCAAAGCAAAATCTCCAAGTCCCATCCTTCTTCTATATCAATACAATCGGGCTCCCACAGGATGATGAACTTGGACTGATGTTCTCTTTCTACAATAGTTCCTGAATCTGCCTCTTGATCTCATCATTCTCTAAAACATAGAGTCAACAGATCAGTCCATTCGACAACGGCACGCTCGAGGCCAAATCAATGGAGTGCTTGACTTGATAGTGCAAAGGTACCCCTGTAAGTGAGGCGAAAATATCCTTGTACTCCTCCACAGCCTTGTCCATCTGTTTTTGTTGTGGAGAGGAGCCCTAACTGGAAGTCATGGCCACAACCTTCTTCTTTCCCTGAGGACGAATCATAAGGAAAACAAATTTCTTGGTCTGGGAAATGATCTTACTGCATTACTTTGTAGTGATCAAATAGACGGCGGTAGGTGGGGCTACCTCGGGTATCTTGTACAACTTATTTGCCAAAGTAATAATCACATAGCAAGGTCTAGACTCATATACAACATTTCGCTTCCACAAGTATGGTTGTCCTAACAATACATCACAAACTTCAAGAGGAGAAACATCACACAGTACCTCATCCATGAAGGCTTGACGTTGTAGGGAAGGCGACATTGATGGCTAACACGGAGATCTCATCCTTAGTGAAGCCACCTGATGGTGTACGAATGTGGATGTGGTGTAGTATTTAGGCCCATCCACTTCACGACCTCTGCTGAAATGAGGTTCTTTTGGTTCTCGTTGTTGACAATGAACTGCAGTAGAGAACCCTTTACCCACATATGTGGGTGGAAGAGGCATTCCCCCTCCTCTGGATCTTCAGGCTCAATCTTCTGGATCTTGGTGGTGGCCAAGGTGGCATTGGGCTCCACATCAATGATCTACTTCCCTTCTTCATTCCCTTTACCGAGTTCCAATTCAGAGTCGGAACATGCATTTGATTCGGAAGCCTTTAGTTCGACCACCAGTGACTGCTTTACTCGACATTCACTTGTGTTGTGAGTTGAGCTCTTATGGAATTCACACCATTTTCCTGTGTCCTTCTTTGTCTTCGTGGTGTTTTTCTTTGCTTGCAGCTTCGACAGGATTTCCTGGGTAGCCCCGCCTTGGCTCTGTCCTTTGCCCTGTGGTTTGGAGGCACCTTTTCCTTACTTTGGATTCGCATATCCAAAGTCTCACTTCTTTTGTTTAAACTTATGCTCAATCTTAACAGTGTATTTGTACGCTATGATGAGCAAGGAAATGTCTAGGAACTCCATCTCGTCTAGATGTACTTGTGTAGACAGTCGTAGTACTTGAGTACTAAATTCCGTTCAGTATCCTTGATACCCAGCTTCGTGCGAAGGGTATGGAAATTATTTGTGAACTTCAACACATCTTGGTCCCTTTCTTGCCGGAGCGTCATCCACTTTATCTATTTATCTTCATAACTCCCGACAAGGTAATATTGTCCCTTGATGGCGTCTCAGAATGATCCAAGATGTTTTGCTTATAAATGTATTAAAGAATTACATGGATAAATTGGAGCTTAACCATAGAAATTTAATGTGCACATGAAAGAAGAGGAGAAACACATAAAAGCATGAAAGAAGACAAGAGACTTGATAATGGAGTTTGTCCAATTTGGACTACATCTCCAGGCCCTACTCAATCAATGGGGAGGCCTTCATTCATTAAGTGGCATGAGAAATAAGAAGTACAATCAACATTTACAGAAAGGAGTCTTATACCCCCAATATAGAAAATGGTCGAAAAATGGAGAGCTCTGTTGTAGAAACTGGCATCACCATTGAGTTCATATCGCTGAGAGGTGAAAAATCGAAATAAAACTTGCCCGATTCTGACACTAGACCAAAAATGACCCCCTGGAAAATGTGCTCAGAAGGTTCTGCCCCCTGTCATAGGTTGGCTCACGGTTCTGCCTCCTGCAATTCATTTGCCCCGAAAAACATGTCGCACTCTCCCCTCCCAGGCGCGCTGTGCAAAAAGGTTGATATATCGTTTTGTGGGCAGATCTACCAAGGAGGGTCGTGGGCGCGTTGGTTAAAAATGTCAAATAGTTGAGGAGGGGTCGGGGGATCAAATCTAGCCCCTCCTTTTTTATGTTAAAACAATTACAAGTTATATATAAGGGGTGGAGGGTCTGCTGGTTTGGTGGCCCATTCCCTAAACTCCCCATGTTGTTCCATATATATAGTGGTTTGGAGGGGTCAACAGGGTTGACTGCCCGCCCCCCAATAGTATGTAGTTACATGGTTACCGGCGGCGGCGGGGTTATGGCCACCTGCCCCATATTTAATCGACTGTTTTGTGGTGGTTCCATGGGCGGTGGGGCCATGGCCGCTCACCACATATTTTTTTATTTTTTTTATTTAAAAATAAATAAGGTTCCATAGGGAGCGGTGGGGGTTATGACCTGCCGCCCGCTTTAGAAATTTTCTAGAACCTTAGGGGATATTAGACAAATTAACGGACCCACAATTTCACCTAGAAAACTGGTCAGATTATGGTGCTGGATTCTTGCCAAGTTGCGCCCTCCTTAAGCCTACCACATGGGTAAGTCAACCCCTAACTTTGATTGCTTCTATCTTTTTCTTATGGACTCAGATTGGAGTGTCGCTTGCACCGTTGGAATCGGGGCGATGATCACTTCGATCTAATGTCAAGTTAATTGACTTTATACCACTTTGAATTTTGAGCCTTTTTCATGCCTCTGGTATCTGGAGATCCACCTGGATCAATCCTCCCCATTAAGGAGCTTTTGGACTGCCAAAAGCTTTATCAATCAATTGGCAAGTGAGGTAATTGTTCCCTCACCCTTTCCTTTTCTAGCCATTTTTCCTTGCTAGGGTGCATCCCTTTGAAACCAACTTGAAGGTATTCCTCATTTCCTCGTCGTGAAGTCTTGGTTTTTCTGTCAAGGATGATATCTTCAAGCAACTCATCGAGATACTCTAGTGCAAAGTTTTCCACATTCACTGTGGAGTACATTTGCACATATGTCGGTTAATCGAGATGAAAGATATTGTCTCCAATCTTCTCCGAGATAGTGAATGGACCATATCGGATTGGTCACAACTTCTTTCCTTCTCCCTTCATTTTGTCCTTGCTGATATGGAACCACAATTTTTCACCCACTTGAAATTGATGGTCGACTCGGTGTTTGTCATGTTGAGCCTTATACGAGGCTTGAATTTTCTCCAACTACTCCTATACTGCTTGGTGAATCAACTAGATCCGCTAAATGAACCATTGCGCTTTATCCCTGTCATCACGTCCACTAGAGTCATCTTCCCTTCCAAAGACCATATCAAAAGTATCTTTGGGTAGGTAGCCAAAACATGTCTCAAATGGTGAACGATGCGTAGATGAGTGCACTACTTGATTGTAGGAATGATGCGCATATGGAAGATGCTCATCCCACAACTTAGTATGTTTTCCACAATAGCCTCGCAACAAGTGTACCACGGTGCAATTGACAACCTTTATCTGTCTGTCGGTCTGTGGATGAAATGTCATGCTTCTTTTCAACTTGGTGTCCATCATCTTCCACAAGTTGGTCCATAACTCTTCGAGAAAGCGAGTCCCGATCTGACACAATCGATGTGGACAACCCAAAATGAACGCAAACATGTTGAAAGAAAATATAAGCAGCATGCTCTCGAGTGATCTGCTTTTTACAAGGCATTAAAATACACATCTTACTAAAACGGTCAATGATGACATACAAATAGTTGTGACCTTTTCTAGACAAATGCAAACCTCCTACAAAATTCATCGACACACTTTCCCATGGACGACTCAAAATAGGGAGTGGTGTGTAGAGCCCAAGTTTTCTATTAGAGGGCTTTGAAACAGAACACATCACACATCCCTTTACATAGCGAGTCACAATGTTCTTCATATGAGGCCAAAAGGAAAATCTTTGTACATGACACAAAGTTTTTTCAACATCAAAATGACCAAACACAAGGGATGTGTGGGCCTCCCGGATTACATGTACCCTTTCCCCTGTGGGTACGCACAATTTACCAAGGTGATACCATAGTTTCCCCTGTAAGTGATAGTTGTCCACTTGTGAACCATGGGTTAGTTTTGCATAAATCTCCTTAAAGTCATCATCGTTAGCATATTGTTTAGCATAACTTTCAAAAGATAACGAAGCATTATGCAAAATAATAGAAGCAGAAATAGGAGGGCGAGATAACATATCGGCCACTTTATTGCTAGTGCTCTTCTTATGCTTTATTACCAGATGAAATTGTTGAAGAAAACGTATCCACCTGAAATGACAAGCTTGCTACAACTTGGTTTGTGACTGAAGATACTACAAGGGTTGATGATCCATATGGATGATGATCTCCTTGCCAATCAGGTAGTGTTTCCACTTTTTCAAACTCTAGACCAAGGCATATAACTCTTTGTCATAAGTGGGATAGTTTATCACAAACTGAGAGAATTTCTCCGAATGGTAACATATCAGCTTCTTTTGCTGCATTAGTACAACTCCCATGGCATATCTGCTAGCATTTGTCTCGATCTCAAATGGCTGCTGGAGATCTGGTAAGGCCAAGACTGGTGCAGTACTGATCTTTTCTTTCAATGCTTTGAAGGAATTTTGCTACTTTCCTCCCCATTAAAAGACTTGCTTTACACTTGTCAATGTTTGTAGAGGTGCTACAATAATAGAGAAACTGGCAATAAATCTCCCCCAATATTGTACTACACCCAAAAATCTACGAACCTCGGTTACACTAGTAAGCTTAGGCCAATTTACAATTGCTTCAACTTTAGAAGGATCAATTTTTAACTGACCATGACCAACGATATGACCTAGGTAAACCAAAGAGGTCTTCCCAAACTCACACTTCGACAATTTTACATAGATTTTTTCTTTTTTCAATACATCAAGCACTTTCTTTACATTGCATACATGTTCATTCCTTTCTACTAAAGACAAGAATATCATCTAGATATACAAGAATAAATTCATTAATGAAAGGCCAAAAGAGATCATTCATGACCCTCATGAAAGTGGTTGGAGAATTGCAAAGTCCGAATGGCATCACCATCCATTTGAACAACCCCTGCTTGGTCTTGAAGGCAATTTTCCACACATCTTACTCTGCAATTCGCACCTAGTGATAACCATTACGCAAATCCAATTTGGTGAAATAGATAGAATTCTTTAATTGATATAGTAAATCATCAATGCGCAGGAGAGGGTAGCAATTTTTCACTGTGATATTGTTTAATGCTTGGTAATCCACGCACATCCTCCATGTGCCATCTTTCTTCGGCACTAAGACAATTGGTGAGCCACACGAAGAAGTGCTCGGTCTGATGACCCCTTGGTTCAATAGTTCCTGCACCCGCTTTTTCACCTCTCCATATCAATAGTCGACATCCTGTATATGCCAATGTTTGGTAAAGGAGCGTCATGCTGCAAATGGATCTCATGTTGGATTTCCCTCTTTAGAGGTAATCCCTTTGGTTCCTAAAACATCTCATCCTAATTAGAAATTAATTCACATAATTCATTTTTATGCACATGATCACAACCATAGAAAGCATCCGATAGTTCTTCATCTTTTCTTCTTACAACCATAATCATGCAACCCTTACTGGAATTCACCAACCTCTTCATTTGTCCTGCACTTACAAGGCTGGCATTGATTTTAGTTTCATGAGCCCTTACAATATATTCTACCCCATCTTTTGTGATTTGGTATTTGTTTTCATGACGGAAGAAGACTGCTTTTCTATCATATAAATATGGACTCCCTAAGACCATGCCACAGATATCCAATGGTATCACATCAAGTTTTACCTCATCCACTAGCTTAGAAGCGATCACAAATTTAACCTTGCACTGCTTAGTTACATTCAATTTTTCTTTATCATGTATCCATCCAAGCGAGTAAGGTTTTGGATGTGGTTTGGTTTCTAAGCCTAGCTTCTTTACCAAGGACTCTAAAATTAAATTTGATTGGGATCCGGTATCAAATAGAGTTTCCACTTTTGTATGATTTATGACAACTCTAATATCAAATAACTCAATTCTATTTCATTCATTAGCAAGAGACTCATTTATTGAACTAGTGCCTTCATGTGATTCAGAATTAACATAAGGTGTAAGAGTACCTTTTGTTCCTGCTGTCGTGATCAATGCTTCATCTCCGGAATCAGATCCAAGGTCTTTCTGCACAGTTTCCACTATCTTTTGCTTGCCTTTTCCTCCATACTTCTTTGGTCTCTTTTCCAAGTACAATTTCCAACAATGATAGTCGTCATGACCTTCCTTTTTTGCAGTGATTGTAATAAGGCATTTCTCCTTCATCTTTCTTGGTTGATGTCGTCCTCTTCTCCTTTCCCTTTCCTTTCACTTTGGGTTTGTCATTTGGAGGTTTGAAAGGTGATTTCTTGGAATCATCATCTCTTTCATTTTTTCCCCTGTTCTCAAGATGAATGGCCTTTACAATGGCCGAGTCAATAGTAGTTAGTTCAAACAATAATAATGAATGCCTAATGTAACTATGTAATGATCCAATATACTTAGTTACTACTTCAGGTGAGTCAAGTGCAATGCTTAAATTAAGAGCTTGTTTTCTAAATTCCTCGGTAAAGCTTTGAACATCCTGACCTCTGACTTGCCTTAAGTATTGTCGATCCATTAAGGCTTTTTGCTTATAACCCAAGGGATAAAATTGTTCCTTTAATGCAGAAATAAAACTGGGCCATGAGGAAAGAAGATTACCTGCACTCTTACTGCTTCGCAATTTGCTCTCCTACCAGACGAGAGCGGTGCCACTGATCGACCTTTTATGCCATGGTATAGGAGGTTTTGCGGTAGTTATGCTTCTCTTCATAACGAGCCTCTTCATCTGCCATGTCTCTCCTTCGATGTGCATGCCCCGCTTTGGGATCGAAAGACTTTAGTTTTCCTTGGCCTCTTCGGAGCCTATTTCTTGTTAGCATACAAACATGCAATTCACATATACAAAGACCTGCTATGATACCACTTGATCCAAGATATTTTGCTTATATATGTATTAAAGAATTACATGGCGGTATTTCCGCCGTACCGAGGACGTGTGTCAGGCGCCCGGTGTGTTCGGCGCCCCCTCCTCCAAAACCACTTCCCTCCAAAGGCGGTGCGGGGAATACCGCTTACCACACCACCGCCTCCCCGCCGATGTCATGCCTATGTCATCTGATGATGTCACCCTCTTTGTTGCCTGTCTATCTACTAACGTCACCTAACACTGGCAGCAAAAACTACGCAATCCCCGGAGGGAACATGTAGTTTGCTGCTGGGAGCTGCTGATTGGGAAAATTACATTAAGACCAGAATGCCAGCTTGCTGATCACAGCATGAGTCAATGAGGACCGTCCATCAAGCGTGCAGATTGACGGCCCAGGTTAACTCGTAATATCGCATCGGAAAAATACAAGGAGCACTTACCAAAGCCTGGGGCCGAACGAGCTCAATTTTAGCTCAGTGTGCGGATTTATGGTGGATTTTGGTCGAGTTACTACATTTCTTTTCATCAGATTCCTACCACATTATTGGCCTATGGGTTAAAATCGCACTAGATTGATGAAGGATGCCTTAATGCCTTCCTTCTAGCAGATCTTTCCTATCTAAATTGCAGCTTAACCATAGAAATTTAATGTGCACATGAAAGAAGAGGAGAAACACATAAAAGCATGCAATAATACAAGAGACTTGATAATGGAGTTCGTTCAATTTGGACTACGTCTTCGGGCCCTGCTCAATCAATGGGGAGGCCTTCATTCATTAAGTGGCATCAGAAAGAAGAAGCACAATCAACATTTACAAAAAGGAGTCTTATACCTCCAATCTAGAAAATGACCGAAAATGGAGAGCTTTGTTGCAGAAACTAGCATCACCATTAAGTTCCTATAGTTGAGAGGTGCAAAATCGATATAAAACTTTCCCAATTATGACAGTGGACCAAAACTAAACCCCTCGAAAATGTGCTCAAGCAAGGTTCTGCCCCTTGTCGCAGGTTGGCTCACGGTTCCGCCTCCTACAATTCATCTGCCTCGAAAAA
Source organism: Pinus taeda (assembly GCA_000404065.3). Taxonomy (NCBI): domain Eukaryota; kingdom Viridiplantae; phylum Streptophyta; class Pinopsida; order Pinales; family Pinaceae; genus Pinus; species Pinus taeda. The sequence goes on from APFE031226547.1 coordinate 30,229, forward strand.
CATGTCGCGCTCTCCCCTCCCAAGCGCGATGTGCAAAAAGGTTGATATATGGTTATGTGGGCAGATCTACCAAGGAGGGTCGTTGGGCACGTTGGTTAAAAATGTCAAATAGTTGAGGAGCGGTTGGGGGATCAAATTGCGCCCTCCTTTTTTATGTTAAAATCATTGCAAGTTATATATAAGGGGAGGTGGGTCCGCCAGTCCAGTGGCCCGCTCCCCAAACTCCCCACGCTGTGTCATATATATAGTGGTTTGGAGGGGGTGGCAGGGTTGACTGCCTGCCCCCCAATAATATGTAGTTACATGGTTATCGAGGACGCCGAGATCATGGCCGCCCACCCCATAATTAATCAACTGCTTTGTGGTGGTTTCGGGGGCGACAGGGTCATGGCCGCCCGCCCAATATTTTTTATATTTTTATTTAAAAATAAATAAGGTTCCACTGAGGGCGATGGGGGTTATGGCCTACCGCCCACTTTAGAAATTTTCTAGAACCTTATGGGATATTAGACAAATTAACAGACCCACAATTTCGCCTGAAAAACTGGCTAGATTCCCGTGCCAGATTCTTGCCAAATTATGCCCTCCTTAAGCCTGCCACATGGGTAGGTTTGAAAACAATCCCAAGTGGGTGTGTTTGAAAATAGCGAGGGTTCACTCTCATCTTTTTGTTCACAGTAGGTTTCCCACCAATCCTTGACGTGTGGGGAAGCTTTTAGAAGTGCAAAAGTAATTTTTTCCTTATTGGAAAAGTCATGAACTGAAATATCCTTCCCACATATTTAACCATTTATCTATGACGTCTACATTTATCAGGCCCTCAAATATGGGAATATTGAATTTAACTTGTACCTTAAAAGGAGTGGCACCTCTAGAGTCGCTGCTAGATGAAGATGTGTCCTCTGTGGGTAGCCGTCGAAGGATCTGGGCAAAGTTATCTATCATCGCGTTCCTCTATCGCTCGAGGGCTTCCTCGAGCAACATTTTGAAAGGATCGCCTAGCCCCCCATCTTTCTTTTCTTACGCCATGGAAGGTCGTTGGGGTTTGCAAGGCTGATCTTGCAGCGGTTCAACCAAATCGAGCTTTAATTCCTTATAACCTAACCTCATTGGGGACATGCACAGAAAAACAAAGAAAGAGCATACTGCTTTAATACCATTGATCTGAACTTAAACAGAAATGCAAAAAATTACAGATATAATCATAAATATAGAGATGTAGTAGAAAAACACTTCATTTCATTAATAGAAAAATATTGAAATATGCTTACAAATAGAATGGAAATAAGATAGCTCGGGCAATCGTAGCTTATCTCTGAGAAGAGATGTGGCAAATACATGCCTCTGAAACGTGTTACAATGAGGCCTAAGGGCCTATTTATTGTTGAAAAACATGATAAAACCCTAAACAACCAAAACCCTAACCCCAAGGGATGTAACACCAAGAGTTTGTGGGCCCCGTTAGGGTTAGTTGGGCAGCCAACTTCCCGGGGTCGTAACTTGGTCATATTATCTCTGTTTGGTGCGTACGATACCTTGTTGGAAATGTCTCTCCAAGTACTATAGGTTTCACCACAAGTTCTTGCCTACGACTGCAGGCTTGTAGAGGACCTCAAAAAAATGTCGTTTAGGGGGTCAAAATTGCTTCGGAAGTTCATGACCCAAAAAATTGCTAAAAATAGTAAATGCTGAAATAAACAAGGAAACATATGAAACTGACTAAAGGGTATAGGTGGAATAGGCGAGTGGCCACCAATATCCACCTGGATCAATAATTCCACATAACCTCCTTCAAGGTTGCTACAAGCTTAAGATCAAGTAGTTTGCTACCTCATTGCCCTTGGAAGCCTAGAACAAGCTCACATTGCTATAAATCAACCCTATTTTCTACCTAGACAACCACAAAACCTTGTTACCACAGGTTTTCCTCCTTAAAAACCATTGATTCCACAAAAAAATGAATGATGCTTTAGAGATTATTCTAAGAAAAGGATTTGCTATGGTGTAATCTTTCACAACCAAAACCAATTAAGGAGAGGGGGTCTTAAAACCCTCACTAGCCTCAGCCATAAATGAGACAAAATCAACAATCTGTGATAAGAAAATTGATTCTCCTCTCTCCTATTTATAGATTCCCTTTAGAGTCTCTTATCCTAATTTTAATTTGATGGGCTAACAAGTTTCCCTCCAATGCACCCCAAATTTGGCTTCTTTCACAAGTTTTCCTCCAATTACCCCAATTTACCCAATGTGACCCCAATAACATTATATAATGGGTTTCCCCCTTTATAAATGACTATAACCTATGGGGTTGGATATGCTACTTTTTCCTCCTTGACCATTTAATTAGAAGAGGACATTACAGACCTCCCTTCTCCACATTGTCTGTCCTTGAGCAATTGCATGTTTTGTTCTTGCACATATGCAACCCAATTTCAAATCCCACGAATATTTTTTACGACTTCATTCACTATGTTATGATCTCGAACCTTTTTTTTCCATACAAACAACTTATGACTGCTAAGAGGTGCAAAGAGATCCTTGAATTTCATTTCCACATAATGATAAGCTTTGTGGGCCAGTGACTAATTGTTATGATGTGGCTTCATTAGACTAAGATCCTTAAACCTATCACATACAATGAGTGGAAATTTGTTTATATTCTTCTCAAAATTATCATATTTATTTAGTAATAGAATTCTTACAACATTCTCAAATAGATCTCTACCTAAGAACATCTTATTTCTCAAGGTACCAATGTCCTCAACCCACATTTGGTCATATTCACTCATAGAAACATAGAAAATTGCAATTGGTATATTCTCAAACATTTCCAACCACTTGCATCCTTCATTTAATCCCTTAGCATTTACTTTAATGAGTTGATATCTCACAAGTGGTGTTGGATAATCAAGGCCTTCATTATAAGGTTTTGGCATTGGACTACAGCCATTACTTGATACCTCAACAACTCGTTCCAAGAAGTAACCAACAACATCAAGGAGGGTATGAAACTCATTTCTTCTTGCATACATAGCTTGAATTGAAGGGTCCCTCCATAGTTCATCAACCACAAGAGCATACTCACATTTGGCAGCAAGGAAAAGGGTATCAAAATCCCCCATCGCCACGATTTTTAGAGTCCAGTTATAAAAGATATTCAATCTTGGATTGATGGAAGAAATAATTTGAACATCAACTTCTTGGCCACTCTACCCTCATAAGGTAGGTTTATTTTGTGCATTGTGATCTCTTCCTATCAAAATTTCTTCTTGAAAATGCTTATGATCCCCTAACAAGATACTAGGGTACTAGTACATGTTGTTTGGCATCATCAACTTAATATTTTGCATCTCTTCCTCTAATTATTTTTCACCCTTGTATATAATTATTACCTACTGAAAAATGTTACTAGTACCAAACCTTTGATATCCCAACAATAAAAGCTTTTGAACATTCATTGGCTCTAGGTATTTAGGAAGCGATCTGTCTGATTAATTATTCACATATGTTGCTCCACCAATAAAATCCCCACAAGGTGTACGCAATGATATTAAAGTGCATAAGAATAATGGTGTTTCCATGCTCCATGTATTTCCTTTAATCATATTATGGCCTTACTCTTGATATGGATCATCTGCATTAACCCAAAAGTGTGATTCACTTGCATATTGCACCCTTGTCACCTTCAACATCTTGAGTTCCATTTTAGAAATTTCATGCCCATTTTTTTGTATAGTTTTTTTAGTGTCCACCACAATATGTACTAACACCCCTTGACTAGAATCTGTACTCCATTATGACAACTCTTGCACTTTGGAACTTCCATGCTTTAATGTTTATCGATTTTGATTAAATTTTGAGTTTCATGTGGATAAGTTTAATACTGAAGATGCACCTGAAGCAGAAACATTGGTCACTTTAACTACCTCTCTACTTTTATAACTCTATTGTTTGTTTTACTTGGCTTCTTCAAATTCCAAACTGTTAATGTCATCTTGTGAGCATTGCACAAGTAAATTAGAGGCTTGCAGAGTGAGTGGTAGCTCATTATTTTTTTATGAATAACATAGCTCCTCATTAATTACTCTTGAATGTATATTGCCAGTTCACATCTCTATCTCAGATGCTAATTTATGGGCCATATAAGTCAATCCAAAACCATTCATAATCAAATCTTCATTACTACAATTTTTTAATAGCTGGCTTGAAATCGAATAACCTAAAATACACTCCCTTTGATGAAGAGAGTTTCCATGTGATTGTCTCATCTTCAAATCAGCGGTGTGTGTGGAAATTAAATATCTCTGGTGCAAGACATGCTCTTGAGAACCTTCATGAGACTGGTAATTTAATCCCACTTTATGCAACTTCTAATCTCGACTTTCAATAATAAAATCAAGAGGTTGTCCCTCATATAGGAAAAATCCTAGGCCCTGAATATGAATATCAAGTGATTGTGCGTTGGAGGGGTTCTCCCAAATCCCATCCGTAACCTCATATGCCATGTCATGGTAGGCCATTGGAAGAGGTTGAGAAGTGTAATTAATTTATGATAGGAATTGTTCATCCTATCCTCCTAGTGGGGTGTCATGTGCAGCCTTCAATAACTCATCATTGAGTGTAGATTTAGGGACCAAATATATCCTATATTTATAGAAAATGACCTCATCTTCTACCTTATACCTGTCATATTGGATGAGACCGTCCATCAACTCACAAGCAAACTTATCTTTTGAATATATACTAGGAGGTGGGCTTTCCAACCTTTGGTGATCTCCATGAGTGAGCATGCGACTAGTTTCGTGGAAAGTGAATTGGCCTTAACATTCTTCTTGCACTTGGTACCAAAATATTGTTGGCGTCTATTTGTTGACTTCTAATTCATAATTAAATATTTTTCTACGCCAACTACATCTTCATGCCTATATGCCACCTCCATTTTATTGGTTGATAGAGTTCAAAGACCACCATTGGAAATACCTCTCAATACTACCATGCTACCGTTCGAGGCCCTGAATTCCATTTCTATTACCTGGTAGTCCATTGAGAACCTTTCCAACGAGTATAGCCATTGAACCCCCAATACAACATTGGTATTTGTGATTTCTACTACAAAGAAATCATCAGTGAATGTGTGATTACCTAGTTTCATGCTCAAACATGGGATCACTTGCGTGCATGTCATGTTGTACCCATCATCCTCCCTCACATTGAATCCCTCAAACTTCTTTGTGGAAATTCCTCTCCTTACCACCAAAGTTGCATCGATGAAGTTGTGTGTGGCTCCGCCATTGACCAAGGCTACGATTTGTTATCCCTGCATGACCCCTCTAATCCTAAAGATGTAATATTTAGGAACTCCCGAAAGAGTTGTGTTAGTACCACCCTTGATTCTTATACAGTGCTTCTTATCTCCTTTAGCCTCCTCAATAGGTTGCTCCTCTTCGAAGTTGTTGGGCTCTTTGCTTGGCGCTAGTTTTGGACCTTCTTCATTGTCACTGTCAAGCATTGCTTCAATATAGTGGAATTTCCCTTTTCCCAAGCATTGATGACATGGATCCTATGGTTCCTTAAAAGTGAAACAAAGTGTCTTCCTCTTTAGTTCACTCTGATTTTCATCATCCCACCTATCCTTTCTAGTCCAATATCTTTTAAATGGCTTCTTCTCTTTTCCATTTTGAAAGATGCGTGGTTTGGATGGGAACTTAGCTTTAGGTATTGCTTCTGTAATATCTTGTGTCTTCGTGATGGAATCATGTAAGGTGGTAGGTTTGAAAGCCTTGACCTAACCATGCAGTGGTTCAACTAAACCTTCTATGAAGAGCATGACCAACTTCTTCTCATATATGTCTGTCGCCATGATCATTATCTCTTGGAATTATGAAATGTATGACTTCTGTGTCCTGGTCTGCTTGAGTTGTGCTAGCTCTCTGAAGCGTATATTTGGATCCTTCAAGTTGAAATGATCTATCAATATTTGAGTGAAGTCTTTGTAAGTGTTGATGTTAGAATGTCCCAAAACGACCAATCCATGGTACCACCATTCATGCACTTCCCCTTTCAAATGTAACATGGAAAATTTGATAGCATATGCTTCCAGCATTGGGTTAATGTATAAGTAGGTGTCCATATTTTGTACCCAAGCCCTTGCCAAGCACTTGGATGATCCATCGAAAGAGCGAATGGAAAGTTTCCCATACATCTTCTCCTAATGATGCATACTCCAAAAAATATTTTATAAAATCTATATCCTTTTTTATTGTTCCCTGGGTTGCTACCCCCTAACCATCTAGAAAATAGGGTTGTAGAGGCCTATGGTTCTTTCTACTAGTTGCCCCGAGGTTTGCTTGTGTAAATATGTTGAAGGGGCCAGGATTATGGTTGTTGCTCCACTATGCAAAACTCTTGTTACCACCATTAGATATTTTAGCAACTTTGTTACATGTAATGTTTAAATTTTCCATGACTTGGGTAAAAAAATGGGTCATTTGTTGTTGTCCTTAGGCTAACTGTTGTTTCCCTGGTGTTGATAATTGGACTATTTGTTGTTGCCCTTAGATTATCTATTTCTCCCCTTGTTATCCCATTCAAGATGGCAAAAGGGTTCTCTTGTTCTTTTATGTATTCCATGACTAATTTGTAGGTACCCTTCTTCCTCTTCATTGTAACATTTTTTTCATCAACTCAAAACATCTAGAATTCATATGCTCATAGGTTGGCAGGATGCACAACTCTAATATCATTGGAATATCCCTTAGGTCTATTTACTATTAGAGCATATGATAAATTTTCACCAGTATCACAGTGTACCTTTCAATTCAACAGAGATATCATTGAATGCACAACAATGTAAACAAGTAAATGATTTTTCAAACAATACCAACAATACATAGCAAGTTACAATTTCACAGTTTATCTCCTAGAGTTGTTACACAAACATATTAAACTTTTTGATACAATAATTAATAATTTAGAAACGATAGCACTGCTTTACTAGGGTTTACAATGTAAATTACCCTATCAAGAACACAACTAAGCAACATGTAAGATCTCTCAATCACTGCCCAAATTTCCCTCACAACTCTGCTAGCTCCGAATATGTTGCCTTCTTATCACTAGAAAAATCTAACAGACCTTATTGTTAACATAATAGGCCTATTTTGATGCTTGGATTGGGATCTGCTACCCTAAATTAGCTCTCTCTACTCCTCGCTACCCAGACTCCACTTCGTTGCACCATAGAGTGCCTTAGATAGGGGTGACTACCATAGGAAATGCTTCATACATCGTTGCAATCACAGGGAGACTCCCTCGAGCCCTTGCTGCCTTGATTCAAGCCTTGGGAGATCACATTACAACAAATTTAAGCCTAAGATTCCATAGGAACTACCCTCAGGATAAGTGGTAACCTCGTGTACATATTCAGGGATATTTTATTGCTTAGATAAATGCCTTTACTGCCTCAGAATTGTTATGTTGGCCTTGAAGGTAGTCGTTTTCTGAGGTAGACCTATAAATTAGGGTGTCTCTTTAGATTTTTTTGGATAATGACATAGGGATGATCCCCTTCCCAAATCAAACCTTAAGGTTGACATGCTGCCACATAATCTCCTTAGGAAATGGTCACATAGTGAGACGCTACTCCAAAAATCACCTTTGACTAGTCTACATTGTCCCAATACACCTTCGTTCATCAACAATGCCACAAAAACTCCTTCAAGATAGCTTCAAGCCTCATATCAAGTAGTTTTCTACCTCACTGCCCTTAGAAGCCTAGAACAAGCTCATGTTGTTGTAGATTAGCCATGTTTGCTACCCAGACAACCACAAAACCTTGATACCACATATTTTACTCCTTAAAAACCCTTAATTACCACAAGCAAATGAATGGTGCTTCAAGGATTATGCTAAACATAAATAAGAGAAAAGGATTGGCTAGGGTGGAATCTTTAACCATTGAAACCAATCAGCGAGAAGGGGTCTTAAAACCCTTAATATCCTCAACTCATAAATTATACAAAATCAACAATCCATGATAAGAAAAATGATTCTCCTCGCTCCTATTTTAATTTGAGGGGTTAACAAGTTTCCCTCCAATGTGCCCCAAATTTAGCTTATTTCACAAATTTTCCTTCAATTAGCCCAATTTACCCAATGTTATCCCAATAACATAGAATAGTGAGTTTCCTCCTTGATAAATGACTATAACTTATAGGGTTGGATATGATACTTCATCCTCCTTATGCCATTTAACTAAAAGAAGACATTACGCAATCGAGCCAAGCTAAGTAGATTGCTTATTTCTTCGCAATGGTCTTCAGGAACATAACAACAAAGTAGTTAATTGTGCTTTGGGACTATGACATCATTGATCTCATACTCTATGTCTCATCTCATGAATGAGAATTCATAGTTCAAATTGAACAATAAGTTCTTCACAAAGTATTCAAGTTGATTATATTCACTAGAATGCAACTTTTCTTCCTTCTGCATCTAATTGGAAAAATATGAAAGGATGACAAATCATGTCCATAATTTGTTGGTTTTCCTTGTCATCTAGACCTCCAATAGTCTTAAACGTTCGACTGCATCATGAATTGAGAGAAGTTCAAAAGGTTGCACATCCATGGATTACTTAAAACGACTTGTTCCAATGCAGATTTCATTTTGGTTCAACAAATCAAAGGAGCCCCTTCCCATTCTCCCCACAATGAAAATATATTTTTCCTTCCAACGATTGGATACCCTAAATTATTTTCCTCTACACCTAATAATTAATTCCATCTAGAAAAACTCAGAGAAGCAAATGTTTCTCCTGCTCATATTCACTTGATTCCTTACCCATCCCACAAATGAATTGATTTATCTTTAACAACCCTCTTCCCTTATGCATCAGTTTGTTCCCATCCCCCAACAATACAACCAAAGGCAAATGATTTTCCCAATCTCTCTTCCAAGCATTTCCATCCTCGCAAAGATTTGATTTTTCCTTGAACTCCGAGTTTATTTGCACCTCCGTAATGCCCTGTGGGTGATGATTGTTTCGTAAATATTAAGTACCAAGTAGTGAGTCACTAGGTGGTGATTGTTTTGTAAATAGTAAGTACCACACACTAAGTCAATAGATGATAATTGTTTTGTAAATATTGAGTTCCGTGCAATAAGTTTTTGATTGAATTATTATTTTTTCATCATGTAGGTTGAATACCATATTATCCCCATCCAGTAAATAAGATGAAAAAACAATGAACCAATTATTAACTCACTACATTGTACTTATTATTTACCTAACCTTTGTTGATAATTTGATTTGTCTTAACCTCTAGTCAAGATTCCCCTTTGTTCTTAAGTACCATGACTTGTCCCCAAAATAAAAGTTTTGGTATTGTGGATAAAGAGTATTCCATTTTCCAATCAAAGGTTGACTTGGAGATTCGCTTTCATGCCAACATAGAGTCTACTTGGAACAAGCCTTACGTTTATTATAGGTGATGAAGCCAATCCAAAAGGTCCTTTACTTGTCTCTTACAATGAAAATATATTTTGATATTAGGGTGCGTCTTACATTGAAAAGAGATTTTGATATTAGGATGATGTTAGAGGAATTACAAATAAGTCATGCCATAATCATATTGGACATTTAGGCAAAAATATGCAATATTCAACACTAAAAACTTATTAAGAAATTAGAGATGGCTAAATATTGTGATAAAACAAAGAATTTGTTGTGGTATGTAAACAAAGATTGCAAGACATTGAACAATATGTTAACCAGCATGAAGCCACATCAGACTACTTAGAAGACAATTTCTTATGGAGAGGAGGCATATTCCATGAAGTCCACAGGTTGTGAAATTTACAATGAAGAGAATGAAGATATGTCAAGATGAGGACTCAAATTAGTAGCTAAAATAACAAAAAATGAATATTAGAACACATAAATCAAACAAGGAATTCCTAGTACAATACACAAGTCTATTTAGTTTTTAATGAAGAATTATTACTTTGAAATTTGCTCATGATGTAGTTGTAACAAGGTGCCAAGGATATCAAGATTTTGGAGGGTTGGAAATTTGTAAGCATGTTTGTTTGAAAACCTTTATTTGAATTTGTTCATATATCTATCTTAACTTGGTGTCCTCATTATTTCAAGATTTTGATAAAAAGGGAATAGGATGAGAAGTGAGTTCCAATTCAAAATAAGAGCTAGCATTAGACGTAAATTATCACTACAACATGACCATGCCCATGTATTTGAAAAATCACTATTAGTGTTAAAAATGAAGATCTAAATCTACCTTTTCTTCTAAGTACAAAAATCATCATTTATATTCAAGGAGAACTCAAATCACACTTTCCATGCACCTACCAACACTTACCAACTTCAAAACCCTCTTATCGATCACCCAATTTACAAATCCCCAAAAAGAGCTTTCTCAAAAAACCTATTGGATCTATGTAGTTTCATTATTGCATATCAAATTAGTTTTGGGGTTTTGAATCCTTCTTAAATGAGCATAAAATACAATAAAAGCACAACATTAAATGCACCTAGAACTTTTCTCGAGCTTTTGATCTCTTCTTTCACTCCTAGCAACTCTTCTTCAAGCAATTCATAAAAAATTATGTAAAATTCCATGAGGAAGCCATATAGACCCAAATTTTTGCTTGTTTAAATGAAGAAGGAATAGGCTTTAATCCCTGCTTAGAAACTCCTTCCCTTTCCTTCTTCATTTATGAATCTTCAAAAACAAGAAGATATTTTTACCACCTTTACAGTTTTGATTATGTTCAAATTTGAATATAATAATGAAAGAATGAAACTCCCTACTTGAACTATTACATGAAAACTTCTAACCCTTCTCCATCCTCCTTCCTCATCTCCCATTAATAATTTACCCTCTTTTTGTGATTAGCATAATCATGGAAAAGATTGTATTTCACCTCCTTTTTCACTCAAGTGGCTCTACTCTTCATATTCCATTTGGCCTTTAACATTGATAAAATGATATGCTTTGTTTATTTCTAAACTTTTCATCCTTTGCTTTCATACTTCTAAGAAAATTCCCCTAAATTATGCCCACACAAAAATTCCCCTAAATTCCGTCCACACAAATTTGTAAACTCATTTACAACTTGTTTAATTCTTTTTTTGCAATCTTGTGCTTTTGAGATGCGTAAGCTACCACAACCATTTCTTTATTAACCCATTCCATATTAAACTTGAAGAGGGTTGTAGGTTTGGATTCTCTTTTATCTATTTGTAAGAAAAATAGTCATATCATTGGACCCTCCTCCCACATGCACCCATTACCAAATCTTCTCCATCTCCATCATTAATAACTTAGAAGCTATGAAATGATCCAATCTCTCAAATTCACCCTCACTTCCTAGCCCATTATTCCTCCAAGTCGGTGTAATAGCCTTGGTGAAAATCCATGTAAAATATATATAAATACCACGGATGATGGGACACGTATTCCAAGATGAATGGTGGGTAGGACATCCTAGTGGGTGTTCATTTGGTTGTTTATGGTGAAAGAAATTGGCAAATGTAATGGCTAAGGCATTAAAAAGGCAAAAAGGCATTTTGGCACATTTATTTATGAAAATAATGGAAATTAGGAGAAAAAGGAGGTGAAAGGTCACAATTTGCATGTGAGGAGGAAAATGAAGAAAAATAATGGAAATTAGGAGAAAAAGGAGGTGAAAGGTCACAAGTTGCATGTGAGGAGGTGTTGGCTTGTTGGGGCCTGACCCAGGTTCAGAGTTAATTAGCCAAACAAATCCCTGTACTAGTGACCCTTTCGGCAACAGTCCGTGAAGCATGAACTGAGGTCTCACCCGAAGTAGTATGGGAAGGTTCTAGAACCAAGTTTCCGCACCCTTGAGATGTCTAAGAGGTTCAACTAGTCTTTTGTTTGTTCCTACGCGCAGGTGGCTTCGTGCACCTTCCATTCCTCGCGGCTTGATACCCTGCCTTTGCGCAGCCCTAACCAAGGGTTGTGCCGCACTTTGCACTATTACCCGAGATCTTATTTATCTTCTAGTATCAATTAAGCACCTTCGATTACTTAAATGTCTTAAGTTATACTTAACAATATAAAACATTCATACAAGTTTGCGCAGTAAATAAACAATATACTTGTAAATTATATTCAATCATGCATTAAACCAGAAAAAGATACACAAAATTATAGCAAAACTTCTCTTTATTGATTCTTCAAACGGTTACAGACTTGACCTGCCCTACACACTCAGTTGCAGGGGTCCGCACACTTAGCTGCGGAATACTAGGTCTTTGCGCACTCAGCTACAGAGCCTTCTCCTACTCTACAACCCACAGACACACTTTACACTTCCACTCAATCACTTAGACTTCTCCTCCTCCCATCTCTCTTAGTTATTCATTATTTTCTACACTTAGAGCCTCGCTCTATTTATACAATCCCATGGTCCGTAGACCATGGGTAGGTCTATCCAGCAGACATTACATTACAAAACTAGGGCGAACAACCCTGGCCGCAATTCGCAGAGCTTTTACAAAAGACTTGCTCAAAACTTGGACTTTAAGCCCCAAAACATGCCTTGGGGGGATTCCATGCCCAACAGGCCCCCAACACAAACATCGTGACTTGCCCTCGAGTCACTTTGTAGGCGCAGAGATCTTTGCACGGAGTCCCTTCAACTGAACTTGAATTGCGGCAAGGACAGTAGTGCACTAAGTTGCGACCTGCTGGATCTGTTCCATACATTGTTCCGAGACCTCTGTGTCGGGAGTGCTTCTTTGCATCAGTACGTGCATCCATTGCATGTGTGCGAGCTTGCCTTCAATTTTTTCTATGATGGCGAAGGCCTCGTCGATCCAAGGTTGAACGCACACCTTGAGGACTACTTCCTTGTGTCGTGCCACGTCCACCTGCTCTTTCAGTGCTTTAGCATGTTGCATCTGAGTGAGCCTCTGAGTGAGGACCACTGTCTGCGTAGTTCCTTGGACGTTGTCATACTGCTGTTGGAGTTATCGCACCTCTGTCTCTAAACGTTGGATGTTGGGGTCCTCCTGCAGATTTGTGAGGACCTCAAATGATTCTTCCAACATGCTGGTGCAATCTCACACTGCACTACCAATTTCCTACAATCTCGTTGTGATAGCGCTAGCGCGTTGTTCTCTGATGGGGGGGTGCACGCCTGCACCTTCAACCGCAGCTCGGCGATCTGAAGGTTTAGCTCCAACTGAACCTTTGTCATTTCTTCCCTCGCCTGGCGTACCCCTGCTGCTAACCTGTGGATCCACGCCTCTGTTGGCATGTCTGCTGGGATGGCTAGCTCTGGGACGCTTTGGCAAGCGTCGTCTATTACCTGTATTAGTTGTTGATTCCGCGACACCACTTTGTTGTGCTGCAAGCTCGGTTGTTCCATATCAATTTTCTTCTCACTGAGGACTTGCAATGTGTGACTCTCCCTAGCGAGCAGCTCTACAGTTATCTCATCCTCCAAAACATATAAGGTCTTTCGCGGGAGTGCAGCCATATTGAGACTGAGACCTTTCGACGCACTAACTGTAGGCCTGTCGACCTCATTTGATGTCACTAGTGCCCCTTCTGGCAGCACTATGGTATTCGTCATCCGCGCGTGCAACATCTACTCTGTTGTTGTTGAGTCGACTACGAGGCTAGTCGAATGGGTACCAGCCTGAGGAAGGTGCACCTGCAACTCCTACAACTACGCTCTGAGGGACCCCAACACAATCTAGCTCTCTTGCATGAAATTCTAGAGGGCCTCGGAGGTGACATCGTGCACTGTCTCGCTTATGTCGGGCAGATCACCATCGGTTAGGGTGATCGGGTCAATCGACAACTTTGATGCCTTGACCTTCTTCCGTAACCCTGCTCGCTCGGCTAGGTGTTGGTGCTTTAATTGTGTTGATGCGGTTCAGGGGTTTGCACCTTCCTCTTCTTCCTCTGCTTCTTGCCCATGCGAAGGCAACGGTTGGCCTTCACGACTACCTCCTGCATTGTTGTTGCGGCATGTTCCTGCTCAAGTGTTGTCTGTGCAGTGTCCCACGCGGCCCGCACTTCTGTTACCGCTACTTCCTTCCTTTGCTTTTAGGCCAACTATGTGATGCGCAGCTTGGCCTCGTCTTTCTTTCTTTGTGCTGCCGACTTCTCCATCTCCACAATGTCTATTGCGCGCCACTCCAGTAGCGATGCCTCCAATACGTTAAAAATGATGTTGTCTGTGGCTACGAAGGGTAGCTTTATCCACTGTTTGGTCGGGTCCTTGCGCGCTCTTATATAAATGTTGTGGATGTCCACTTTGAATTTCGCAAAACTTTACAAGCTGTTGTAGACAGTGGGCGACAACCGTAGATTGCAGTTGATCTCCATTCTGAGGTTCATCTCAATGAACACCCAGAATATTTTACTGTCGCGAATCCTCTTAGCATCCTTTGTGGCCCAGAGCGAAGCATATTTCATGGCCTCTCACAGGTCCCTGTCAATTATGGGGAATTGACTATCTTCTGGTAATTCCCCTACCACGAGCACTATGGACAGCAAAATCCATGCATAATGGAATGTTTTGCCCTGCTCCTAAGCTTCGTGGAAATTCTCTAAAAACTCCTTGCAGAGGAATGCAGACTAGTTAAACTGGACTCCCTCTACACACTGCTCAGCCAGTGCTACCACCAGTGCGGGTACTCCGTCCGCGTGGTACTTGCGCATAACCTTTCTTGCTAGGATTTGGGTCACCACACATACTAATTTGTCCTTGATGCTAGAGATGGTGTAGTTGCTCTTCTTCTTTTCCAGCTTGTACTTTTTCTTCATGGCCTCCACGACAGCCAAGTCACTGCTCTTCCCTTATGATATGACCGCGGGGTCTTCTCCTTTGCATGGAAGTTGAGAAATGCGGCGAATCAAGTTTACCGTGATGGGGATGGGCTCCTCCAGCCACAAACACCCATCATGCATCAGGCAGAGCAGGTGCCTGATGATGAAAATGGTTATTGGTGCGCAGTGGAAGTGCGACACCTAGAGCAGATTTAGTAGCCTAGCCTTTTCCACTTCGCACAACCACTTACGCGGCTCTAATTCTATCACCCCCGCTGCAGTGTTCAACTTAGGCTTCATGAGGTGTGGGGTCTTAAGGTGAGGGAACTTCGCGTGGTCAACGAGATCCCAATCTTTGAATTTTAAGCTCGACACCCATCCCAGGCGCGTGCCCTCAAAGATAATGTTGTCTGGGAGGAGCGGGGTCTGGAGCGAGATCTTGGTCTTGTCAAAGTCCTTGGGCACTCTAGCTTTCCCTTTCCGTGGGGGGACATAGGCAGGAAGCTTTGTCGGGGGGTGTGCAGCCTCAGCTTCTGCCTCCATACCTTCGTCCTTGTCTTCTGCGATGAGCAGGTCCTCCAGGTTTTCTTCTTCTTCATCGGTTTCGATGGTGATAGATTTCCCCTTGTCCTCCATTTTCAGCTTGGTGCATAGTGGGTTTCGCGGGGACACAAGTATGGGGACCATTGCTTGTTTGTCCTTCTTGGTTCTTGGCGTGTGTAGTGATTTCAGGATTTCTGCCACATTCCTGGAGCCTTTCAGAGCATCCCCTACAGCCAAGGCCTGCGCGGCCTCCTCGGCGGTCATCTTGTTTATCTCCATAACATCCTCAGCTGTTGCCATCGTAGCTATCCATAAATCTAGCACTCACGAACTCAGGGACTCAATAAACGCTCAGCACACAACAATCAGGGCTTTGCTCAATAGCTCAATTCGCAAATGACCAAGTGTTGTTTGCTGGTTAGCCATTTGTATTTTATAGCGCTTTTTGAATTTGAATTCGACCGTCCCCCCAAATCCAGTTCATTAATGCTCCCTTGGTGGAAGATTTTCCCAAATCTTTCCCATAAATTGCATCTTAAATGCCTGTCGCCCGCTCATTTTGGTCTCAAGTCGAGAATCCCATCATGAATAGTGACTTCAACGGTCACTTTCTAGTTAACTCGTACGGCAGCACTACCCCCCGTGCGTGGTCGCGAACCTTGTGACTCTTTGCTTCTACACGTAGCTCCGGGGCAGAATAGTTTATAGTCCCGCGCTTCCTTTCAACTGCCTGGAGCGCTAAGGCTGTACTTCTCTTGGCTATTCAAGTGGTTGTGCCACCCAGGTATGGTTTCCTCTAATCATCCATCATTCTCCTTGGGAAATATCCCACTTTCTCCACTACTGGCAACGTCACGTACCTTATCATCTGCAGTGTGCCACCCTGGTTACTTTGCTTAGTAATATGCGGTCTAAGCCAAGGCATCAGACTGATCAATCCGTGGCAATAGTCCTCAAACTTGTCAGCGTGATCATGTGCACCCTATCTTATCATCGTGGTCTTTTTATTGAGGAAATCTTCCCTCATTTCGTCCTCCAGCTTCTTGACTTCCGCGTCCACCATAGCGCTTTTCTTTCTTAATCATACCCTTTTTTTTCAAGTTCCTAGAGCCTAGAGTTTCCCTGTTGGATTTCTTCTTCCAATGTTTCGCGAACCGCTGTATCTACCGATGCTAGTATGCGCGGTCCAACATTTCCCTGCATCATAGGATTTACAGTGGTTCCTTGATACTCGAGCCTTGGGGGTGCCTGCGCGGTCAGGTTCTTGTACGCGGTCCTATAAGCCCATAGAACCGCTGGTACACTCTGGTCCCAGTCAGTCTGCTTCACATTATGGACCTTGTTCAGCGCTTTGCATACTTTGTTAAAAGCTTCTGCGTGGGTATTCTTCTGCGTAGTTGGTCTTTCTATACATTGTGGTCCCAACTGGAGAGGTCGTTTGCGCCATTGTCTTGTCTGCACCTGCTTACTGATCGTCTCTCCTACTACGAGTACTGTGTGCATTCCTGCAAGTTTCGCACCATATGCTTGTATCCACCTAGAAAGGTCGGCACGTGGGCTGTTTTGCCAGTCATACTTGTCTTTTAACCACATTTGAGGCTTCCCAAACCGCATGCACATCATCCTTCTGCATCCGCACCAATCTTCAAAACTTCGTTGGTGCGTACCCCACCATCTTGTTGTTCCGGTACTTCCCTTTCAAATTTGTTCAAGAAATCATCTACCTCGCTCAACCCGTCATACGTAGGCAGATATCCTACCTTCGTTGCTAGGCAGCCTAGCGACCTTGTCATCATGTTACAGTTGAGCGTGGTTACCTCGTGTAACGGGTTCTGCCATCGCTTTATCTCCTCGTCAGAATCTAAGGTGCAGGAGCTTTCGCGCTCCCATGAGATTCGACCATCCGCGGTTGGATTTACCCAATCTTCCTCCCACGCAGTTATCTTGTAGATGCAGTCCATATCGTTGTCGCTGTTGTAGTTGTGCACTAGCTCTATGTAGCAAGGTCCTTCTGCAGGGTCTAAAGGAACTACTACCCACAGAGACTTTTTCTCAAAAATCATCTTGCGCTTCTTTAGATTTATCAGTCCATTCATGTCAGTGGCCCGATATATTCCCAATAGCACGAGGTAGGGATTGTTGTCATCAACAATCTCTATCACTTCAAAATCCACTAGCACGCTTGCTCTTTCAATGTCTACTGTGATTCCCTGTAATCTCCCCATAGGTAGGATCTTTTGTTGGTTCGCCATTCGTAGTTGGATAGGAGACCATTGCAATGCAGGCTTGCCCATGCACTCCCATGTCTGCTTTGGCAGGACGTTTGCGTCCGATCCTAGATCCATAATCCCTTCATCCATCTCATATTCCCTGATCTGTGCGGTCAATCTCATATCCCTGCCTGTTCGCGTCGTTTGCTTCCCGCGCCTCCGGACTACGTGCGGTTCTCCTGGCGCAGTCCCAACACATCTAGTTATGAGTCCTTGCATCCCCTTTACAGCCTTGTTGTCGAGCAACAGCTTCATACAACGTAGTGAGAATCGATGGGTCCATTTCCAGCTCTAGTCTGTCTTTACTTCCTGAAGTGGAGGCATCCGCAAAGCTCCCCTTAGCTTCCATGAAGGTCTCCTTAGCGCGCTCCAAATCAAATTTTGGTTCCTTCGTTGGGGCCTTGCAAACCCAGGTACTTTCTTCAGGCTTCTTTCCCTTGTCATCTCCTATCATAATACCACTCTAGAGCACGATATTTACATTAAGGTCTTCCTTGTGCGGCTCAGACCTCATCATTTGCAGTTTTTAAGTCAGGGGAGGTTGGAGTGCTCCCTTATCGCGCAACCTCGATATCAGTGTTAGACAATCCTCTGTCTCATGATCAAATAATGTACGATACAAGCATGATGACTCCGTTGGATTCATACAATCGCGGGCATAATGTCCTAGCCCTCCCCAATTGTAACATATCAACTATCCGCGACCTCTTCCTAGTCCCCCTCCACCTTAGCCTTGTCCGTGCCACTGAAATCCAGTGCGCGCCATTCTTGTGTTTTGATCGAGGGTCGTGTTTCGGCCTAAACTCTGTAGGTAGGAGTTCGATCCATCATCAGTTCATAACTTCTACAGGTGTGCTCATCATGTCCTATTGACCTGCAGAAATTACATAACAACTATTGGGAATTCTGTATATACTTATGTAATAGATGGCAGTTATCTGTAGCATGTTTTCCTCCTATATAACAAATCGCACACCATAATGCAGGCGCTCCACTTGGTCCTACTTGTGCCTCTGATCTCAATGGCATTGGTCCTCCTCCCGTGAGGTAATTCGCAAACACTGGGCAGTGGTCCTTGTCGTGCCTCTGGCCCTTGCATTTTACGCACCATACCTCATTGCGCACTTCTGGACGAACTGTTTTGTCTTGTTTCAAACTTTGCATCTCAAGGCACAAGTTTTTCAACTGTGCGTGAATCTGCTGGACTCCCAAGTTAGGATCTTGTATCGAAGTCTCGTGCAATCTCATCGTGACCTCCAAAGCCTCAGCCTGAGTGGTTAGTCTTTGTTGCGACAACACGTTCCATAGATGTGGCGTTAATGATGTTATAAACCATTCGTAGTGTTGCCCATCTGTTAATGTCATGTTCACTTTGTGAATTGTTCACTTCAGTCTTTGATCCAACTCCCACGGGGTTTCGCTTGGTAGCATTGTGATTTCCTTGAATCCAATGATCGACTGTGCCTCCGATATTGGCCTGTTAAATTCTTTGTTTAGCACAGCTTGGATATCCGCTATCCCCGAATTCAGATTGTCATTGGAATGCTTAATGTACCAGGTCAGCGCGCGATCCTGCAGAGCGCTGACCAACATTGCCTTCTTTATATTGTCGTCTATGACACCCTATGCTTCCCATACAACTTTTATCATGAACCAAAACTGGTCTAGATCTTCATTCCCTACTCCTTTGAACACTAGTAGCTTTATTGTGTTGGCCATACTGCTTCGCGGTGGTGGCGGAGGTGGTATGGGTGAAGTCGGGGGTGAAGATGGTGAAACTAGTGGTGGTGTGGGTGGGGGTGGTATGTGCAGAATTTTCTTCCTCATCAGATTGATCGCACTTCTTAGCGAAACCTTCGTGAGCTCCTCTTCACCCCCTTGCGGAGGTGAAATCAAGGGGCTAGTTTCTAGTTCTGTGCTACCTTCTTTTCTGTAGATTCTCCCACTTCGTGTAGCCCCAAACATCAATTTATTCGCATAACCCGCTTTCCACATAGTAGCATTTTAATCCAACCGTTCAAAGATTTAGCGTACATACCTCGCGATCCCTTGAGGAAGCATCGTTCTACCTCGCTATAGCTGATTGAATTATCTACCGCGAATTCGATGATGAACCCCCCTATGATTCTATCGAGTCAGTGATCAACAGTGCGAGCGATCTTATCTTCTGATGCTTCCAGTCTGCACACCAATTATGGAGTCCACACAATAGGTTTGTCGAGTTTACACCTTCCTTGGCTATCTTCTAGCTTCGCAATCCACTCGTACAAGTTAGTAGGGAAGGATGCAAAGAAAATTTCGTGGATCTCTATATACAAGTAGCAATCTAACCACTCTTCCTTTGATATTCGCGGATTCCTGTTTTCCTGCACCGTGAACTCGTGAATCATTTTGTCCAACCAATCTTCAATTCCTTTCTTTGTCGAATTCCAGTGATATGACATCAGACATCTCTATGCAGATCCCGGTCCTAGCAACGAAACCATTTATTGGCTTGTTGGGGCCTGACCCAAGTTCGAAGTTAATTAGCCAAATAAATCCCTGTACTATTGGCCCTTTCAGCAACAGTCCGTGGAGCGTGGATTGATATCTCACTCGAAGTAGTATGGGAGGGTGCTATAACCAAGTTTCCACACCCTTGAGATGTCTGAGAGGTTCAACTGGTCCTTAGTTTGTTCTTGTGCGCAGGTGGCTTCGTGCACCTTCCATTCCTCGCAGCCTGATACCTTGCCTTCGCGCACCTTCCGTTCCTCGAGACTTGATACCCTGCCTTCGCGTAGTCCTAACTAGGGATTATGCCGCGCTTTGCATTATTACCTGAGATCTTATTTATCTTCTAGTATCAATTAAGCACCTTCACTTACTTAAATGTATTAAGTTATACTTAACAATATAAAACCTTCATACAAGTTCGTGCAATAAATAAACAATATACTTGTAAATTATATTCAATCATGCATTAAACCATGAAAAGATACACAAAATTATAGCAAAACTTCTCTTTATTGATTCTTCTAATGGTTACAGACTTGACCTGCCCCGCGCACTCAACTGCAGGGGTCTGCACACTCAGTTGCAGAGCCTTCTCCTACTCTACAACCCACAAACACACTTTACACTTTGACTCAATCATTTAAACTTCTCCTTCTCCCATCTCTCTTAGTTATTCATTATTTTATACACTTAGAGCCTCGCTCTATTTATACAATCCCATGGTCCATGGACCATGGGTAGGTCTATCCAACTGACATTACATTACAAAACTAGGGTAGACAACCCTATGAGTCTATTATGACTTCGCGCTCCGCACCTGCAATTAGTGGAGCTTTTACAAAAGACTTGCTCAAAACTTGGGCTTTAAGCCCCAAAACATGCCTTAGGGGGATTCCATGCCCAACAGAAGGAAAATGAAGGAAAATAATGGAAAATGAAGAAAATATAGGCCTCATTAATAAAAAGACTTCTAAGGATCAGTTGGAAAGCTCTTGGCTCAAGCTTCTTCCTTTCAGTGTGAATCTTTTGCCAGTTCAGTTTTGGGAGCTCTCTCATTATTCTCTCTCTCTCATATTCTTAAATACTTAGAGTTTTCTTGGCGCACTCTTGGAGGGTGTGGCATACTTGGATTCTTGGAGCAAGAAGGAAAAGGAAGAGTAGGAAAGCACAAGAGAGCATCGGCATCAGCAACTACATTAGATTGCTTGCAGGTACCGAGTTGCATGTATAATTTCTTCACTATTTTTGGCATGCATGGCACATGCATGTGGTTTCTTGGTTATGATTTGTCATTGGCATGGATGATGGTCAAGATTGACAGTGGATTGCCTAGCCTTGTCATTTCCTGGATAGCCATGGTGATTGTGGGTTTACTTTCATTGCTTTGTTTTGGTTGGTTCTCATGTCTCCTTAGCTTGGGTTGAGTTATTAACCTTGGAAGCCATGTATAAGTTGTGGGTTGAGTTACTAGTTCTGGAAGCCTTGGTTGGGAAAACACTCTGGAAGCCCTGTATAAGTTGTGGGTTGAGTTACTAGTTCTGGAAGCCTTGGTTGGAAAAACACTCTGGAAGCCTTGGAAGGCTTGGATGGAGACCAATCTAATGATATTTTTAGTGATGTCCGACTGTGAGGTGGAATCACTGTTTGATGGGTTGAAGTGGGTGGCCTCTGGAAGCCCTGGATGAGTTTTGATTGATATGTTCTCTAAGATCCAACATTCATGCTTGGAATATGGCACGAGGGTGATTGGCTGAAGAGAGACTTGGCTCAGCCAATCTATGGTTGGGTGGAACGTGGTAGTCCCATCACCGGTTGGTTCATTGCATTTATTAATGAAAAAATTCATTCCCTTGATTTTCATGTGCAAATGTACTGATGTATATATGGATTTTGATGGCTGATATGTTTATTTTATTTCTGTTTATATTATGTTGTTTGTATGCACATTTACCCTGGAAGGTGTTAATGAGTGGTATCGGGGCTTCCAGGTTCAAACACTTGGATTGGATGGGCTCTATTATAGGTGAAATGAAGAACAAAGGTTAAATTTTAGACCTTTCTATCATATATGTTATAACTTTTCTTTTGTGGCATATTAGAAGTGTAAAATTTGTCCATATTGAAGGTAAATCCCACTGATAATGTGGTAAAAATTTCAGATATTGGTTCACAATACTTTAGGAATTATGATCTAAGGAAGATGACCTTCCTGAATGCACCTTTAAATAGGTCATGTTTATGCAATAACTCATCTTCTATAGGCTTTAAGAAGCTGAAAATTTATCCACATTGAGGGGACATACCATTGATTATGTGGTAGAAATTTCAAATATTGGGTCTTAATAGTTTAGGAGATATGAGTAGAGGAATTCGAGCCTTCTGAATGCTCCTAAAATCATACCTCAAACAGGTCACGCTGATCTTTTGTTATAACTTTTCTTCTGGGAAGTATCGAGAGCTGAATTTTTTTCCACGGTAAGGGGAAATCCCCCTGATATTGTGATAAAAATATCAGACATTTATTCGCTATATTTTAGGATATATGACCAGTGGAAGTAGAGTTTTCTGGATACTCCTAGAATTGTGCACCAAATAGGATTTGTGTTGGTATTTTTGTTATAACTTTTCATCTATGAAATCTTAGAAGTTGAAACTTGAACCATAGTGAGGTAAAATACCACTGATCATATGGTTCAGTTACCATAGCTTGTACTACTATAGTTGAGGATATACGCATTGAATCATTCACTATATTAGTTTGCATGCAACGTGTTTGATGGAATACTTAAATGGTTCAATGATTAATTGCATACAAGTTGTTTGATAAAATGCCCCATTGAGTATGTTGTTTGTGGTTGGGGAGAGTATTGATGTGTAATAGTATTGTTGTAGTTGATATATGCTTACTTGTATGAAAATAGTTTGTTATATTAGTTTGATTTCATGATACCTACTTACATCCTTGTATGCTAGGTTACATTTTTGAATATTTTGATTACATGCATCAGTCTTGTAGGTTGATTACAAGAACTAATCGATTATGTTTGACTACATGTAGTTATGCGTATTGGTAGTTGGTTTGGCATTGCTTATGCATAATGTTGGTTGCATGTGGCAATGTGTACAATGGAGTAATGGTTGTTGTCATGCATGAGGTCATGGTTTGTGTAGTTGATATGGTCATGCATTAATGACTGAACTCTAGCTAGAATGATGTGTATATGGTTTGGTACTCATTTTTTATGTGCGTATATGCAGTTGTTATGCGTGTAAGGTCTTGGTTATGGTTATGCATGTATAGTAGGTAAAGCATGCCTTGTGAAGTCATTGTATGCAATTTAGGTCATTATGATGCTATTGGTTGTTATGATTCTAATGTGTTGCCTGAGATAGAGCAGGAGGTGTAGATCATCATAATGAGATTGCAACATTGGACTTTGGGGTAAGAGTAGATCGTCATACAGGTATTCTATGTTTGGCATGAAAGTATGTAAGTTAAGGATTTTTATATGCATTAGGTTTATGTACATGTCTTTTGATGTTATGGTTACATTCATGATAGATGTTGGCTGTTTAGTGTAGTTACATGCACATGTGTTAGATAGTCAAGAATGATAGTAACATGTAGTTGTATGCATTGCTATTGTTGTATTATATTAGATAACCTAGTGATTATGTTGTATGTTGTTGATGAGTATGATATATAGCTTATTGTTGTTATATGCTATTAACTTGATGATTATGGTCATTTCATTGAGATATTGATGTTATAATTTGGATTGGTCATATGCGTGATGGTTATGTTCATTACCTTGAAGATCTTGATGTTATATGTATTGTGTTAACCTAGTTTGACCTATGCAAATGGTTATGGTTGCAATATTTAGGTACGAACCGACATATTTGTGAGATGGTGTCATACTAATCTAGATTGACTTTGCATATGTGTATGAGTTTATGATATGAACATGTTAGTTAGATATTGTTATGGATATCATGATCTTATGAGTGCTTCAGCTTGTGTGTTGTAAAGTTATATCGTGCTAACTAGATTGATTGTGCAGACAAGATCACCTCCCCTGAGATACATTAAGGTCTCAGTTGCTTATGTCATATATTTGGTGCTTGACTATTGATTATGTCATCTAGTTGATTTATTTAACGTGATATGAATGTTTGATGAATTGCATAATATGAGTATGTGTTCAAATGACCTTGTTTTAAGATCATTGTACTAAAATATATGTGTTGAGACAGTTGATATGTACTTGAGTATAGTAGGTGATAGTTGTAGTATTATGACTGATGACTATGAGTTGACTATGGATTATGACATGATTGTTAGTATTGGTAACGGTTGATTTGAAATTGATAAATATGATTGTCTTGATATTTGGAACATGTGTTTGACATGTGTGAGCATGATGCAGGGAGTTGCATGGCAAGAGAGGTTGCCATGAAATCTTGAAGATGGCTTAGGTTGAGATTTCCTTGGGAACCATGGGGATTGAGTCATGGTGTCAGTCTTGTGCTTTTGGTCTTTTGAAATTGATTTGTGGTTTTGTTTATGTCTGGTGCAAGGCCTTGCCACTTTGTTGAGGTGTCATATCATTATGGGATTTTGTGGTCTTCTTCTTGGTTTTTTCTTGTCTTCTCTTTTATTATTTTGAGACTTAGGAATTGGTTGGGAAAGATGAAAGTTGATGGAGCTCAAGGAGAGCTGTGTGGTACCCGAAAGGTAATGTAAGATTTAGATGAAGCTCGGTGCATGAGTAAGCGCAACGAAATGTAAGGCTATGACAGTCGGTTGGACTAGCTGGGTCCATTGTGGTAAATGTACGGTAGCATTATAGTCATGAGAAAGGTAACATGAAAAGGTAAAGTAAATGGATTTGAGGAGTCATATGCCTTGGTTATGTTGGGAACTGTTGTTCTCAATGTTGCGCATGTGTTGCATGAATAAAGGAATTTCTCTCAACCTAGACCTTATGTTATCTGATAATTATGTTATGATCATGATTATGTTGAAGTTTATATATGTATCTATGTCGTTGCCTAACAGGATCATGAATGTTTTATGCTAACATTTATATATGTATGTATGTATCCATGTATCTATGTTACTATCTGACAGGGTTGTCAGGGATCATTCTTGTGGAGGAATGATTGCTTATGGAGGAGAACGACATGAAGAGGTTCCTAGTCTTACGAGGAATCAATTGGGAAGAGTAGTCACGACAAATATATGAGGTCAGTATCATGTGGATATGATTTGGTATTCTACACTTGTATTGTGCTTATGTTTATGTTATGACAGGTAATGTTGAAGGATACATCAGCAAAGTGAAAGTAGTGTGGTCTGTGGTACTATTGTTGAGCATACGTTGTATATGTTGTACATGTTGCATCTATATGTGTGCACTTGTGGTGTTGTGTATACATAGCATGTGTACATGTTATTTATGCAATGTTATGTACAGGATGGTACAAATAAGGTTGTGTGAATATTGTATATGGGGTGTTGTATACATATTGTACTATCTTCATGATGTATATGCGGCGTGTGTGCATATGGTGCTTTGTGTATGTTGGATATGCAGTGTTGTGTACGGATGATGCTATGTACATGTTGGATATGTAGTGTAATGTACACGTGGTGTTGCATGCATGTTGTACATATGGTGTTGTATGCATGATTGTACAAGTGGTGATGTGAGCATGTGGTGTTGTGTACATGATGTACATAGGGTGCTATGAGCATGCAGTGTTGTGTACATGTCATGCATGTGATGTTATGTACATATGGTGTCGCGTACAAATCGTGCTTGTGGTACTGTGTACATGTGGTATTGTGTACACATTGTACAGTGGTGTAGTGTACATGTGGTGTTGTGTACATGTTGTGCAGGTGGCGCCGTGTACATGTGATGTTGTGCACATGTTGTGCAGGTGGCGCTGTGTACATGTGATGTTGTGCACACGTTGTGAAGGTGGTGCGGTGTACCGATGGTACTGTGTACATGTTGTACATATGGTACTGGTGCACATGTGGTATTGTGTGCATGTCATACATGTTGTTTTGAGGGCATGTGGTATTATATATGTGCATCATGTAGTTGTGGTATTGCAGCGTGTGTACTCGTTGTGTTGTACTATGTGTAGGTACATGTATTGGGTGGTATTGCACATCGGGTATAGATGGATGCACTATGTTGTATATTGGTTGTAGGTGTATGTGTTGTACGTCAGGTGTAGGTGCATGTATTGCATGGTGTTTTGTGTCACGTGTGGTTGTATGTGTGTGATGCACACTATGCGTATGTGCACCTAGTAGAGGAGAAGGCATTGGGTGTTTGCTGGGTGTGGCAACCGATCCAGTGTCTATACAAAAGAAAAAAGGCAGAAGTGAGGATCGATGGAGGATAGGTATCAGTACTGTATTTCAGTTTTATTATGCATGTGACTTATGCTTCTGGTATATGATGATTACATGTGAATTGTGATTCTGGTTTATGATCTATGGTTTTGATTTATGATGTATGATTCCAATTTATGATGGTTACATGTGATTTATGATTTTGAACTATGATTGTTGTGATTTGAGCTAACCTGATGTGATATGTTTATATATGTTGATTTGGTAAAATATGAGAGTTTGACTTGTTGCGACACGAAGCGAATAGGATTACAAATGTACCTTATTGACGAGCTACCAATGAGGTATGATGTAAATTTATTTAAATTTATTTTGAATCTAATGGAAGTTATGTTCTTGATATAGGAAGTGTGAACATGCCCAGTTGTGTGGTTGAAATCGACTACAAGAATTAGTAGCAACAACGAAAGAAATTGGAACATGTAGCAATATGCTGGTAAAGCACTTCAGGAGCAGGGCCATTGTGGGGCACTGGTACCCAATAGTGTCCATTGATTTCCATGAGCATGCTATGACCAATATGGTAGTTTTGAGGTAGGTATATGCCTTGGTCTTTAAATCTTCTGATGTGAGGAAGCCTTGCCAAGGGATGGACTGCCTAGGATGGGGGTGCCAACGAAACTTGGAAGGTGAGTGACTGCACATAAGAGGTAACCGGATTGCTGAGGGACTGTGTAACAGAGAAGGGAAGGTCACGGAGGGATTTGTTTTGGTCATTAGCATTGCCAGATGGAATCAAATACACATTGAGAGTGAGCACTGGGACAATGGGTCGATAACTATTCGCTGGGAGGACAAGTGGAACAGGATTATAATGCTGGACATTGGATGCAGATTTGACTTTGCAGTGGATTCTTGACTTCCTGGGAGGGAGGTGAATTCTGGTACTACTTGAGGGTGGAGGCGTGAGCCTTTGGATTCCCTTATTGATTGATACGAGCATCATATCCTTTATTTGTTGGTTAAGAAAATGTCTATATGTGTATATCATTGTAAATGTCGTAATGAGTTATGTTATAAAGCTCCAATATGCAGTATGGTTTTTATCTGGTCATGTTGTCATGATGTTTTGCTTTTGAGCGGGTCATTCATTGTAAATACTGCAACGAGCTATGTTATAAAGCTCCATGGGTAGTATGTTTTGTTTTCATCAGTCTTGTTGGTTATAGGTGTCATTGAATATCGAGGACATGTTCCCCCAAGGGGGAGGGTTCTGTAACAACCCTGGTGAAAATTCCATGTAAAAATATATAGATACCACGGATGATAGGACACATATTCCAAGTTGAATGGTGGGAAGGACATCCTAGTGGGTGTTCATTTGGTTGTTTATGTTTAAGGAAATTGGCAAAGGCAATGGCTAAGGCATTAAAGAGGAAAAATGCATTTTGGCACATTTATTTATGAAAATAATGGAAATTAGGAGAAAAAGGAGGTGAAAGGTCATAGGTTGCATGTGAGGAGGAAAATGAAGAAAAATAATGGAAATTAGGAGAAAAAAGGAGGTGAAAGGTTGTAGGAATTTACAGGGTAAGTTCCTCAGACAGAACACCAAAGGACACCGCTCGCAAACATATCACATATCAATACACCAGTATTTTTGACGTGGTTAAAACCCTCAAAGAGGGAAACAGTCCACGGCTTGAGCCAACGCGACCACTTCAGGAAATTTATTAATAAAAGAATGAAAATTTACATAAGCGTCTCTCATGAACAATTAACCTACAAATGACCCTCCATGCTCTTTAAATAGAGATCATGGACCAACCGGGTGTTAAGCCACGGATCAAGTGTCGGTAATACCAAGGAGAGAATGAACTGTCGGATCACTACATATCGTGATCGTCAGATTGTAAGTTACAAATGTACATAGTAAAGAAACACACTTTACCTAACTCTATACTAGACCAAGTTATACTTAACTATTTCCTATGTGTCGGAATATCCTAACATGGTATTGTAGGAATTTACAGGGTAAGTTCCTTAGACAGAACACCAAAGGACACCGTTCACAAACAGATCACAGATATATACACCAGTATTTTTGACGTGGTTAAAACCCTCAAAGAGGGAAATAATCCACGGCCTGAGCCAACGCGGCCACTTCAGGCAATTTATTAATAAAAGAATGAAAATTTACATAAGCTTCTCTCATGAACAGTTAACCTACAAATGACCCTCCATGCTCTTTAAATAGAGATCATGGACCAATCGAGTGTTAGGCCGCGGATCAAGTGTCGGTAATACCAAGGAGAGAATGAACCGTCGGATCATTACATATCGTGACTGTCGGATTGTAAGTTACAAATGTACATAGTAAAGAAACACACTTTACATAACTTTATACTAGACCAAGTTATACTTAACTATTTCCTATGTGTCGGAATATCCTAACACTAAGCATGCAGATTCAAACCGTCAAACCTTCTACTGTTGTGCACGCAAATGAATAAAATAACTTTGTTTTTCTTTTTGTCATTTTGTCTTAACTAAAATGAGGTGGTAGGCAATAATTCAACTACGGTTTAGCTTTATAACTAATCAGCGTGCACAAACAAAATCTGTACGTGGATTTTCACCTAAAGGGTCCTGCTTATCTGACTTTATCAAGCGCTTCAATCCTCAACATTGATCTCACTTCACCAAATCCAACGGATATCACGCTTCTCAACTCTTTAACGTTATTTCCGGATCCCAAATAAATTTAATCCTATTCAAAACTTTATCATGTCTGAAATCTAGATTAAATCATGTGCATCTTCCAACGCGATTACCATCAGATCTCGTCCTTTCATGACGAACGAATATGATTGATTCGGAACTCAATTAGATTAAATATAAGTCCATAAAACATCGCATCCGAAATCTAGATTAGATCGCGTGCAACTTCTGATGCAATTACCATCGAATCTGACCCATCCGATCCAACGATTATCGCACAACCCGCTCGCCAACTAAAAAGGCCAATCTCCATTGTCGATGAAACCCGTCCACTCGAATGGTTGTCACACAATCTCGCGTGAAATATTGCATGACCATTAATACTCCAAAATCACGCGAGAAAAGTTGTTTTCTTATGCTACGTGTCGTCCGCTAAGGGTAAGCACGTGAGATACCACTTACCATCCTTGGAAAACTGCCCACGTGCTCAATATGGAACTAAAGGAAAATACATTTAACTAAGTGTTTAGCGCTTAATCTCAGGGTTAACTCTTAATGCCAATCAATACGGAACTTAAAGAAAGATGTTGAACCAAGGGTTTAACGCTAACTCTCAGTGTTAACTCTTAACGCTAATCAATATGAAACCTAAGGAAAGATCTTTAACCAAGGGTTTAGCGCTAAATCTCAGTGTTAACTCTTAATGCTAATCGATACAGAACCTAAGGAAAGACTTTTAACCAAGGGTTTAATGCTAAATATCAGTGTTAAATCCTAATGCTAATCGATACGGAACCTAAGGAAAGACGTTTGACCAACGGTTTAGCACTAAATCTCAGTGTTAACTGTTAACACTAATCGACTATGATTTTACCAATAAAACACATCAATAGAGAAGAACACCCGATTAAGGTCCAGAACACTGATACACAGAGACAAATGAATTCTTGCACCAGAACAGTGCTTCCACACCACACTTCAATCAGTTTCTCAACAAAATGGAAATTACAGAGTCTTGGCCCTCTCGACTCGATTACAACAGTTTTTCTAACCTCTGTTTCAATCTCAAAACCCTATCTCTGTCACACCTCTTGCTTACTCACTCTATTCTCGATCATTTAAGCTCTCTGTCATTACATTCTTTCCTCTTTTATGAATAAAATCATATTCTAACTGCATTGACAACTCAATCTCTATTTTTATCACTTAACCATTAAATCAATCCTATAACTAGAAACTAAATGTAGAAATAGAAAGACATAAGAACTAGAAATGCATGTGAATTAACAATAAAAAAAAGGAAAGAAAATGATACAAAAATGGCTCTGAGGTTCCTTGGATGGCCAAGCCCAAGGAAACTCAGAGACCTATGGAGGAGAACAAGATCTAGAAGTTGAACATGACACCAATATTCATTATTTTCATAAAAAAGAATTACATCTCTCCCAAAAAATACAATGGATCTGCAAAACTACAAGCTTTCTACATCATAATACTAATCAAAATCTAAAAGTCTGAAGATCCAAAAAATTCCCCCTAGAGGCAAATTCAACTTGGTACTTATACAAAATGATTAAGAATCATTCTCCATGAATGGAGGAAGCTTTCCCCACCAAAATCCCTTGATTAGTGGATCTAGTCCCTTTGATTGGTGGATTTGCGCACTTGATTAGTGGAACATATTCCTAGATTTGCTCAATCATTGGAATTCCACCATTTGTGCCATAATTCCATAATATCTTGTTGAATTATTGTTTATTATTGATCCTCCAGTAGTAGGGAACGAGTCCCTAGTTGATATCCTCCTCCAACTCTTCATCATCTGCCCAATATTCTCATAATATTCCACAAAAAGAAGTAATATTAGGCACAAATATCCAATTATTCATAAACCTTCCTAACAAATATATTAAAGTTAAAAATAAATTATCTAATTCAAAAAGAGAGGTTTAATGTGCTGAAGGATGATCATAGGCCTTAAGTTATTGTTTAGTTTAGAGGCATGTGCCTTAATTTATATCTAATTTAGAGGCCCATCAAAGTACATAATGTTTTAACTAAATATTAAAGCTTGTTACATAAATAACTAGAAG
Source organism: Pinus taeda (assembly GCA_000404065.3). NCBI lineage: Eukaryota > Viridiplantae > Streptophyta > Pinopsida > Pinales > Pinaceae > Pinus > Pinus taeda. The sequence goes on from APFE031226547.1 coordinate 61,559, forward strand.
TGGCTAACCTAGAATATAGAAGAAAGAATGAATACTTAGTGTAATCAATGGTCATCTCTAAGTGGAATAAAATCCTTAAGCAAATGTGTTCTTAAATAAATCCTTATGTTTTGGATCTCAATGGTTCTTATTCCGAAATTAAGTATTAATAGGGCTAGGATAGTGTCCTTTAAGTTTGTGTAAAATGTGAGAAAGAAGAAAAGGATTCCATTAGTGCAATAGAAAATGATATAAAAGCTTGTCAAAAGGCAGATGGGTATTAAAAACCCATATTTGATTGGCAGTGGCATGGTAGCAAGAAACCTCCAGAATTTGATTTCAAAAAAGCATCACTAACATACCAGCACAGTGATTTAAAAAAATATGTGTCTAATCCGTTGAAGCTTCGATTAGAAATTACCAGTTAAACCTTTTTGCTAGTATAAATCTTCCTCGATGAGAGGATTAGAAATGGAAGTTAAAGATAGGACTTAATCCATGGGTAGGAGTGAAGGAATTTTATTAATTATATGAAGATTTTGTAACAATTTCATCCCTCAAAGGACACTTTTACATTGAATATCCATGTCATTCAAATGTTGAAATATGGTGAATATAGAATGTAAGAGGGGAAAAGCTATAACTTGAACAAATGTAGGTAAAGGAGTGGAGTAGGTTTAGGAAATGCTTCTTTCCATCAAACGAGTGAATATGATAAATTTATATGGAGTACCCTCTCGAGAGCACTACATTGCAAAGCGTGGTTACTCAATCACCTTCCAACATGTATAAAAGAATGAAAAAAGATGGTGGTGGACAAAGTTTAGAAATTGAAAGCACTTTTGAAAACAAAAACATTCATATGGATTTCCCTAACAAGTAAAACATTGACATGGTACAATTGTATTGGAGGACATGGTGTGGACTAAGAATATCCATTTTGTGTAAAGAATGGGGATAAAGTGTAAATTTGTATGGCATTTCATACTAAAAGCCCTAATAGAAGTAAAATGACATGAATTGGGGATATTTTGAGGAATCCTTAAAGAAGTGGGTTGAAAGAATGTGGATAATGTGTAAATTGCATATTCATTTCTTTAAATTTGTATGGTATGTTGTGCTAAAATCCCTAATAGGAGTAAAAGGACATGAATTGGGGATATTTTGAGGAACCCTTAAATAAGTGGGTTGATGATAGAAATTGATAAGTGAACATGTACTCTCATGGCTATAGTAATGTAGACTATTTAAAAATCTAGGAACAAAGAAAGTTGACAAGATATTATTCTCTTCTCCATTCAAGTGTTTTATATGATTAAATATATTTTTGATAATTTGTGAATTACTTGATAATAAAAAGAAACATATATAAATCACATGGGTATTAATTAAAAAACAACCATCCTTGGGTTTTTTAAATGATGCCTTTTCAAGGTAATTTGGGTTGTTGTAAAGTAAGTGGATATGAAAATGAAAGTTTCAAAAACATTAATGGTAAATGCCTCAGATTTATGACTTAATTTTTCTCATAATTTTTATTAAGAAATTGAATTTTTTTTTCACATTTTAATAAATAAATCAATTATGGATTTTATAAAAATATAGTGTTATTTTTTTGAAACTTTAATATATAATATGTATTTATTTTGTTGGGAAAAAAATAATCACATTATTATTTTCTCTATACTTTTAATAAAGAAAATGATAGCCCATAACGGCATGAAAAAAGAAATTATGTGCCCAAATCATGAACTCAGCAGTTAATTGAAACATTGCACGGAAAAAGAAGTAATTGATTATAAATGGAATTTTAAAATTAAATATAAGGAAAATTTGTTATTAAATGATATATGTGTGTTTATATCAATTGGATGTATTTTGAGTGGTTGGTAGGAAATTTGTTATCTTCCCCATCCAAGGCCAATTCCTACATGTAACATGTTGAATTCATAATGAGTATATCCTTGTAATGACTTCAGCCTTTGTTGTATGAGAGTCCCTTAAGGACCAAAACATGTATATTCCTCATATGGAATATCCATTTTCCCATAAATAAATGCATCCCATATGCCTATTATATTTTAAGAAACCAAACTCTATAAGTAGCTAGAGGACCATGTATATTCTTTATATGGAATATCCATTTCCCTAAAATAAGGGGATCTCATACACCAATTACAATTTAAGAAACAAAACTCCATACGTCCCTTGAGGACCATGTATTTTTCTCATACGGAATATTCCTTGTCTCATAATCAAGGGGGTCTGATTTTCTAATTATAGTTTTAAAAACTAAACTCTAACGTTATAGAGCTATTAGCATAATTCAATAGCATTGAATAATAACTATTAAATGGTCATAATTATTATTTGAGATAAGATTATCATCAAATATCAAATGTAACTTTAAGTTGGATTTGAAAATGTAAAGAAGTAAAAAGTGGTATAATAAGACAACTTTTACACTAAATGTATATAGTTGAAATACTAAGTTATATATATATATATATGATTAGAAAAAATGTATTCTTAGAGAAATATAGTCTTTTATTCACTTAAATTTTAAATGTTCCAAGTGAGGAGGTAATAAATTTTCACCTCTCATCGAATTCCCACCTCTTCTCCAATTTTCCAAATGACTTAATTAGATTCCCATATCTTCCTTATTTTTCCAAAATGACTTAGATTCCCACGTATTCCCAGATTTTTCAAATGACTTAATTAGATTTAATATTGAGAGCTTTATGTATTTTCCCATAAGAGTGTGTACCAATTTAGCTAACAACCAAACAAATATTACAATAGCACCTCCTTACTATGTATTTATGTAAGGGATACAATCATAGCCAATCATGACCTCATAAATTGACCTTTAAAAATGTATCAACAAACTCCTAATAAACAACCCTCTTTTAGAATTTAACTTCCACAAAAATCAAAATTATTTACATAAACCTCTACAAAACTCACAAAGAAAACAAAAATATCTACACATGAGTTCATGGATAAGCATTCAATGATGCCAATTTCAAATGAGAAGTTGTATGAGGTGTAAATTTCATGTAGGGCTTTGTAAAATTATAATGAAGACAACTTATATATCAACCTTTCCACTATCACATCTCAAAAACTAAATTCTGCCTTACCTAAAGTTTCTAAAGCATGATTAACCAATGGATTGAAATCATTACTAATATGCATGGTATGAACCATAATTTAAAAGATGATTCTCAATAAATGGCCATGACAATGGAAAATCACATGCTCTAATTAAGCATGATCTAACTAAGACACTAACAAGATAAGAGTCTATAAGATGACCAAGGGCATTCTAATCATGCAAATTTAGAGGGTTGTTGAAAATTAGAGTGATCTAAGAAAGATTTATCAAGGAAAGAGTGTCGAAACCAATAAGAGAACTTCAACTATTACATTGCAAGAAACATGATTGTCTTCTATAATACCCCCTAATGTATGGCAATTACGAGGAAAGATTTTGGTTCCAATTTTTTGTTATCAATTCGTTATCCTTGTGTGAGGTATGTATATTTACTTATAATGAAAATGGTGAAAATACCCATTAATGTACATGTACTACTAAGAATATGTTGTTGATCAGGCCTCAGGCCCTTATGTTCATTATTTATTATCGATTATTTGCCTCATTATTGATTATTGTTAACACCTACTCAAGATCTAGTCGCATGCTTGTGAGAAACACCCCTAATCAATAATCATTGAGTTTAATTTAATGACCAAATTTCTTTGGTGATTGGTCGTCGATGAATTTTGTACACTTAAATATTTATGAATTATTCCTTGATGATATGTAATGAGTTTCCCCTCATTTACATGGTGAGACTCCCCAAGTATGGGACTAATACTTTTGTCTCATTTACCCTTTGAATATATAGTGTGTTCCTTCTAATGATTAATAGGAGATGGGGTTTTTGAATCCTCATCCAAAAATGTGGTAATCCTTAATCGGTATGTTTTTATAGGGAATATGCACTTTGTTAGAATGATGTCCCTCACTTATATTGCGTTATGTCTACATAATACATGTGTCGTACATGCGATTATGTTAAGTTTAATTAATTAGAGATGGTTTTATGAACTCATCATCCCCTTAGTCTCTGCTTCTATTGATGAGTGATGATCCTATGCATCTATGTGATTTATTAGTTTGAAATGATCTATATAGCATTAATTTTTCTTGACCATGGCTATCTAACATTAGTGATCATGATAAAGATTTAGCATGACTATTCCTCACAATGATGTGATTATATTATATACATTTGTTTAATAACATACCTATTTATGTACTTCATGTTATAATGATCTTGGTTTATGATGTTGTTGCATATACATTGGTATTTTTGAAGGAATATTTCTTTTGTAGGCTAAGATGTTGACGGAAAGATGGGGAAATGCACTCAAGGGAATGGATAATGTTTTCAATAAGGATGGCCATTGATCCTAGTGTCTAGAAAGTCTAAGAAATGATAAAAAGACTTGGAAAATAACCTACAAGTTAACTTTAGCAAAATGACGAAAGGGAAACTTATTTTTACCTTCATGAAAATTGTAAATTCACCTCAAGCCCATATTTTCATTTTTGTGAGAAGAGGGAATGCCATGACCTAAATCTTGGGAAATTATACATTGAAAGGGATTGCGAAATAAGTTCCCTTCCCATTGATTGGGCTAGTTGGCTTGTGAGGATTTGTTCTAAGATTTACCATTTTTATGTCAGAACTTGTGACTCTAAACATATAGTTTGTTGAGTAGACTATTGGATGCTTTAACATATTCTTAGACTAAAATGCTGGGAGTGTACTTGATGAAATGGAGGTACTTATGCTCAAATTATCACTAGCTTCTTATATTATTCTTTTGGGTCCATAATAAGAAAACATTACTGACTATGGTTGCAATGATTAGTGACTAAAGGTGCTAGTAATATATTTGGGCTAAAGATGGCAATAATTGTCAAGTTTGGTTGTGATCACTACAAGTTAAGTGTGGCAGTAAGATCCTTCTTGAGGATTATTGAGGATGACTACTGCTATCAATTGTAGTTACTAGTCTCTAGAGGGAAAAGGTGGTAATAATGTATTTACACACAATTATTCCATAAATTTTAAGAGTGTAACATGTCTACGAGCCTCTCCGTTACATTAAAAATTGAAAATATAATTGTGATATTCCTCTGAGAAATATTATATTAATTCAATTATACATTAATTATAAACTTCATAAATCCACAATAGTCTCCTTATCATATATATATATAGGTGTATTTTGGTGGAAGGATGGACGGCTTCTTGGAGTTATTGACTTTTTAGGTTAAATTCAATTCCTCTAGGCTCGAAGATCAATATTTCCACTCTTGTCCATTGTACCAGGATTCCTTTTGATCATAGAAATGAGTTATCAACAACCAACCACTTTGCCAAAAACAATTACAGGGTTAAGGAAGAAACTAAGGAATGTACAACCTCTAAAATTCTTAGAGAAGACCAAGATCTCAAAACTGTGGAATTGGAATTAAAATCCCTAGGTGAGGAAGTTGGAGAGGGTTGTTTTACAACATATTCTAGAGGAAGATTGATGTCGCTAGAAGAGAGGAAACAATTTCTAGAGGAGAAAGAATCTACCTAGAGGCTTAAGAGTAGAGCTATCTAGTTGGGATGTGGGGATGAAAACAAAAAATTCTTCCAAAACTTTATTAAAGTGAGAAAATCGGAAAGTACAATTTGGAGCCTAGAGGACCTTGAATGATTTAGGTGGCTCAAAAAATGAAATTATTTAGATTTTGTTGAAAACAAGACCAAAGCGTAGATCTCATCTTCCTTATTACAATGACACAAACTACACTTCAATCCAAATTTGTATGAGAAATTAATCCTTAGTCAAAGTTTTAGTCAAATTGGCAAAAAGTTAAAGTGAAAGTCAACATTTTTTCACATGGCAGGCCATGCAAATGACACTTGGTAGAAAATTCAACAAACCTAGTGGGACCCACAGAGCTAATGTGGCAGCCTAATCAACAAACTAGGCAGACCGACAATCTGGTGATGTGGTAGCACTACAAGTCGACACATGGAAAATAGGTGACAAAAGCGACATATGATGTGAACCAATGAGAACTTGCCACATGGCCCAATCAGATGGTGCCACATGGAATCTCAAATTAGGTCCAAGTGGCCATGGCATGGTGCAACCTACATTTTTGTCTTATTCTTATGGTTTGGGGAGTTTGTCTTATTCTCATGGTTTGCGGAGTCCTTACAATATGAGCATACCTATACCATATATTATATTGTTTGAAAACTACATTAAAACCAAAATTGGGCTTTGAAACCATATTAAAGCAAAACTAGGAGTACATGGGTTTTGAACCCGAAACCTCCCCAACAACATGTAACTTAACATGACTATTGATTTGTAAACTTCCATGGATATTCCACTAGATAGTTCGTGACAACAGATCTAATAATATTATATTAAAAATATGATATTTTACACTATTATAGTTTTATTTAATTTCTAGATCTGTAAAATTAACTGTAATTGGTGCATGCAAGTAAAAGTACATCAAGAAGAATAGTAGAGAACAACGTAATAAGCTCACACACATAATACACAAGATATGCTCTCTAGGAAACCCTTTCCAGAAAAAAAACCCAGCTAGAAAATGAGGTCGCTTCACTCTCTTTCTCTGTTTGGAAATATGGCTGCAGATACAAAGAAGTAATTTATGTGGCCCGTGGGCTGCTACAATGCACATATCCTCTCTGTGTGATTTACCTCCTATCTCTCCTGGCTATCTTTTCTCAACTATGGAACAAAATTCTCTCAAAAGAATGGAATGCATCTACCTCCTAGTGGCCCGGTTAAAACACAATCCGATAACCTACTAGTGGTTAAGTTTGACTACATCAACTCTTAACTAGAGTTACAAAATAGACTCTTATAGAGTCTTCTACATCAAAAACACATGGCTAGCCCATTTTCCATGAATAATGGGGGTTGATGTGGTATCCTCACGAACTATAGGTGTGAAAACATGAAGGTCAATTTCTGAGTGGCATAACTTTTGCATATAGACTCAGATTGACGTGATTCTTGTGTTGTTGGAAATCTCTCTGTGTGTAGAATAACAGGAAAATGTGCGGCACATAAGAGACAATTTTTTACCCCCAAAAAAACATTATTTGATGCCTCAAAATGTTCCTCGAAGGTTTCAAACCCCGTTTTACCAAACTAGGTCCCGCTAGTAAAAACGGTCCCATGAGCTGATTCCTCCACTTTTTCCACTCCAAATGCATTGGGATAGATGAAAAATAATATAATGATCCAATTCGGATCAAATATGCCAACCATTGTGCCAACCACACGCTTTTTCTTATTCACCCTCACACTTTGTTATAAAATTCCATTCAAATGGTTCAAAGGGAACCATGGAGAATACATGAGAGATGAGGGCACAGGCTGGCCAATGAAGACATGAAACTCAAGAAGATTCTATGAATATTTTTAGAGCATATGTTAGGGAATATTTCAAAGAACATTATCTATGAGGAATATTTAAGATTCCTTGGGGCATAATTTTGAAGGTGTGAGAAATACGTCGCGTTTATACTCATTTAAACTAGCTTTTCACAAGGAAAGTGATGGCATTATTAATTTACACTTAGATTTCACGATTTTTCAACAAAATTTCAACTGTGAAGTTTGTTTCTTCAGCAGAGGTGTGCATTTTTTGGCCATCCCTAGCAGTGGAGGTATAAGATTCACTGATGCCATGTCTTCTTTTGATTTTTTCTGAGATGATGTTTTGATGTTGAGATCCTTGTTTGCCATTTTGTTGGGGGATCCTTATATGCCACTTCATGTGAGAGTTTGATATTTTGTCGTGTTAAAAGAGAGATTATATGAGTGAGAGTTCTTATAGAAGAAGTATCATGGAGATAAATGTCACTCTTGTTAAGGAATTTCATCCTTGTATTCGACAAAGAATACATCATGTACTCATCATCATCTTGCAACTTTTAATGAAGTGGCCTCCCCACTCTTGACACAGGGCCAGGAGACGTAACCCACACTGGGTGAAATGTATTATCGAGTTGTGCATGTTATTTGATTTGATGGTTTCCTTTATGTTTCCTCTTATTTAAAGTATTTACATGTGGTTTTTTATACTCTTTCACATGTGATTCTGCTAACATCACATAAGTAAAAATATCTTGGTTAATTCTAGTAGCTGAGAGAATCTGGATCAAGTTTGGTATTAGAGCAGTCTTCTTGCTAATGCTAATTGTGAATGTGAATGATAACCATAGATTAAATTTCCAACAAGAAGGAAAATGGAGGATCACAAATATCTCTACGAGGACCTCCGCGAGATGGCATGCATGGTAGATATAATGTATACATATTATGAGGAGAAAATGGAAAAAGAGGAACAAGCAAAAGAGAGAGCAGAGGATGATGCTCCATCTCCATGTTTGAGTGAATATTCTTCTTCTTCATCTTCTTCTGATCATTTAAATGAAGAAATCAATTATAGCCTTCAAGCAAAGAATGTTGAATTAAGGAGACTTCCACAAAAATATGGATAAGAGAAACAAATATTGCATCTTCAACTACAAGCCATGGAAGAGGCCTTGGAAAAGTTGAAGTGCAATGAAGGCTTAGCGAAGCCATCATCACTTGCTTCAAAATAGACAGTTGAGGTAAACAATGTTGGTAATCCTTCAATTTCATTTTCACATGATATGATTTCTATTATAAGCCTTGAAGTACCCATTTCAGGAACCAATATGGGAATCCTTACCAATATGGAGTATAAAGGAGGAGGACTTGGCATTAATGGCCATGGAATAAATCAACCATTGGAGGTTTTCCAAAGACCTCGATTTGTAGGATTGGGGTACATTGACAGAGAGCGATCAAAGGAAACAAAAGAAAAGGGTTGTTCACACAAAGAATCCAAGTAATTATTGAAAACATAAAGGAAAGAGGATGTTGAAACAACATCACAATATTCCTGTGCCTGTGAACAATGCAGAGGAAGAGCTAAGGCAAGTTCTTCTCATCAGATTTGAACCATAGACAACCAAGAAAGGTATAAAAATTCTCAAGGTTATAAATTTATTTTTGATTAAAAACATATTGTTAATGATGAGCCGAAATCATGGCATAGAAAACCATGTAGTTTTTGTGGCTTGTATAACCATGTGGTTTTCAAGTTTTGGAAGATAATGGCAGAAAGGAAAAAGGAAAGACATATAAATCCTTCTCCACATCTGGGTAGGAAGAAGGTCAAGCAATTTTGGAGGAAGAATAATTATTGCAACCATTGTAACAAGCATCGTTTTCAAAGAGCTACATGTTGGGAGCTCCTTCCAGAGCAATGACCGAAGAACCAGAAATAACCTTAAAGGAACCAACTGGTGAAGTTGTTCGACAAGAGAATCAACTCCCGAATCATGACCCATTCACTTTGTTGAGTGAGAGATGGTTTTATTAGAGAAAGTAGCTTTTCATGGCTGTATTTTGTAAATCACATATGAAATTATTGTAAAAGTGATGATGTGTTTTCCATCACTTATGAATTCAACATGATGATGTTTTCTTGGCCTTTTGTTGATAGTTGGGGTATTGGTTTCTATTATGACTCTAATGTAAAATTAACCAAAGAGTGTGTTATAAACTCTTGGAAAGTATGGGGCTTTCTTGGATCATGATTGGTCTTGTAAAATAAGATGTATCTTGCAAGTTGTAACACAAGTTTGCATAGAATATAGGTGTTAGTTAATCACTTATGGCTATGAAGGAAAAAGGTGAAGGAGAAATAAGTTTGGCCTATTAGGGCACTTGTTGTGAAGATGAGGGAGTACATCAAATTTCATATTGTGTTTATTCTTTTGGAGGACCAAAATATCCTCAGTGGGGAGGAATGATCCAAGTGGCTCCAGAAAGGCTAAAAATAAAAGTATTTAAATCTCATTTAAAATAAGGCTAGAGTGTAGAGTTCATCTTCCTGATTCTAACAATGCAAACGATGCCTCAATCCGAGTTTGTATGTGAAAGTTATGCTCATTAAAAATTTCAGTCAAACTGGGAAAAAGTAAAATTCAAAGTCAATATTATGCCATGCGACAGGCCATGCAGATGATACTTGGCAGCAAATTCAGTAAGCCTAGTGGGACCCACAAAGCTAATGTGGTAATGTAGTCAACAAACTAGGTGTACGCACAAACTGGTGATGTGGTAGTACCACAAGTTGAAACATGGCAAGTAGGTGACAAAAGTGGCATATGATGTGGACCAATGAGAGCCTACAACATGGCCCAATCACATGGCACAACATGGCACCTCAAATTAGGCCCAAGTGGCCTTGGCATGGTGCAACCTACACTTTTGTCTTATTCTCATGGTTTGGGGAGTTATTACAATATGGACAAACATATACCATATATTCTATGGTTTGAAAACTATATTAAAACCCAAATTGGGCTTTAAAACATATTAAAGAAAAATTGGGAGTCCATGGGTTTTTAACCCAAAACCTCCCCAACAATAAGTAACTTAACATGACTATGCCAACCATTGTATCAACCACACACTTTGTCTTATTAACCCTCATACTTTGCTATAAAATTTCATTCAAATGGTTCAAGGGAATCATGGAGAATACATTATAGATGAGAGAATAGGCATGCCAATGAAGACATGAACCTCAAGAATATTCTAGGAATGTTGTTAGAGCATATGTCAGGGGATATTTCAAAGAATATTCTCTATGAGGAATCGTTAAGATTTCCTGGGGGCATAATTTTGAAGGTGTGAGAAATAGGTCAAGTTTATACTCATTTGAACCAGTTTTTCACAACGAACGTGATGGAATGATTAGTTTCTTCATCTAAGTAGCTGAATTTCTGTCAGCCCGCAGAAGAGAATCTTTGAGGAATCTTTGGGATTACTAGGGAGCCCAAATTTGACTGAGTAGAAAAGGGGTCAAGTTTATAGTCAAATTTCACGATGTTTCGTCAGGAATTCAAGCGTGCAATATGTCTCTTCAGCATAGGTGTGCATTTTCAGGCCATACCCGATAGTGGAGGTATAAGATGCATTGATACCATGTCTTCTTTTGATTTTTGCTGAGATGATTATTTGATGTTGAGATCCTTATTTTCCATTTTGTTGGAGGATCCTTGTATGCCACTTCATGTGAGAGTTTGATATTTTATCATGCTAAAGGAGAGCTTATATGAGTAAGAGTTCTTTTAAAAGAATGTCTCATGGAGATACATTCCACTCTCGTTAAGGAAGTTCATCCTTGTATTCGTCAATGAATACAACATGTACTCATCATCATCTTGCAACATTTAATGAAGCGGCCTCCCCACTCTTGACACTGGGCCCAGAGACATAACCCACACTTGATGAACTCCATTATCAAGTTGTGTGCATTCTTTGATTTGATGGTTTCCTTTGTGTTTCCTGTTCTTTAAAGTATCCACATGCGGTTTGCTATACTCTTTCACATGCAATTCAGCTAACATCACAAAAGTAAAAAGATCTTGGTTAATTTCGGTAGCTGAGAGAATTCAAATCACTAAAGGCAATAAATTGACTACTTTCAAGGATTTAGCCTGTCTTGGAAAAATCCATTTCAATAATGTATTCAAGTTTAGTAGAGTGACTTCCATTGCAAAAGTAGTGCAAGTATCTCAATTGTTCTGAAGTTTTGTGGAGGAGAGAGATAATGAGGAGTTGATGAAGGAAATAAATGAAGAACTTGTGGATTCTCCATATTTTTTAGAAGGAAAAGAGTCCTAGGTTGGATGGTTGGACGGTGTATTCTTCTTGGGGTTCTTTGAACTTATTGGGAAATATATTCTTTAAGTGATGGAATATTCTAGGAGGTCGAGAAGTGTCCTCCCATCTTTTAATTATATCTTCTTAGCCCTTATTCCAAAGAAGAACAAAACTTGGAATTTTAATGATTTTAGGTCAATCTCCCTTTGTAATTGTATTACAATATCACCTCCAAAATAATAGCTACAAGAATTACATCGATCCTTTCCTAAGTTATTTCTAAGGAGCAATTTGGATTTCTTGATGATTGGAAAATTCATGAAGCAATTGGCGTGGCTTGGGAAGGAATTCAGAGTCTTAAAAACCAAACGGCTCAAAGGTTCAACCTTGAAAATTAACCTATCCAAAGTTGATGATAGATTTAATTGGTTTTATTTTCATCTTATACTAACACATACAAGTTTTAAGGTACCTTTCATAAGCTATATATTGACCTGCCTATTGACATACTCTTTTGTTGTTATAATTAATGCATCTATCTCTCCTTTCATTCATGTGGAAAGAGGCCTATGGTAAGTTTTCCCTCTTTGAACCTTGTTATTTTATTGGTGGTTTAATCTCATAGTAGAATGATAGATGACACTAAGAGGATATGAGTATATAAAGGTATTGTTGTGGTAGAAAACTTGTTTATCACTCACCTTCTATTTGTGGACAACATACTAATATTTTATGATGGATCTCAATGAGATGTGGAAGATATCAAGGATATCCTTTTACTATTTGGAAGAGACACATCTATCAAAATTAATTTTCAAAAATCTTTACAGTCATTGTTCAATTTTGAAGACCTGGAAGTGGTATTCTTATAAATTAGCTTCCCATTTGCCAAATTAAAGCCTAACGAGGGTCCAAAATATCTGGATTTTCACTTGAAACCTAATTATTACAATAAAATCGGTTGGGATTGGTTGAAATCAAATTTAGAAAAAGGATTGAAGGCTTGGAGCCTTCATTAGTTGTCAACGTCAATAAGATTGGTGCTAGTAGAATCAGTTTAGGACGTTATTCCTAGGTATTGGATGTCATTGTATTGGATTCTTAAATGTATCTTAGAAAATATTAGGAAAGTATGCCTTAGATTCTTGTGGGTTGGCACACACGACCATTGTTTCATGTTATGGGTGAAATGGGATTAGATCATAGTGCCTAAATCCAAGGGAGGTTGGGGGTTGAAAAAATTATTGTTTTTTGCTAAATCACTAGTGGAAAAGGTGGGTTGGAGGCTACTTACAACTGACAATTTTTGGACCTATCAATAGAGAAATTTTGAGGTATAAAATGGGCCTCTTGAGGAATATTATAAAATAATAGTGGAAATAATAAAATAAGATTAGATTACATCATCAAATTTTAGAGGGAAAAAAAAAAAAAAAACTACTTTTTCAAGTCATATATTCAACTTATCTCCCTATAGCTCTACTCAAATTTTGGGCAGGAGCAATCGTTGGATGCATAATTTAATTCCTCATTAAAGGAGTACCCATGTTGCATACTTTCAATGCACCCTACTACACAAAAATGAGAAATACATGAAAACTATGATTGTATTTCTCATTTTTTGTGTAGCAGGGTCCATCAAAAGTATGAAATGTGGTTACTCCTTGGATGAGGAATTAAATTATGCATCCAACGAGTACTCTCGCTCAAAATATGAGTAAAACCATAGGGATACAAGTTGAAAATACGAGTTGAATTTTATTTTTTTTAATCTTTTTACTTTATTACTCCAAAAATGGTGAATCATTCCCCATGGTTAACATCATCATCTTGAATCCTATTAGTTCTTATAAAGTTGATTTTGGTTGTATATTTTTTTTTGAGGCCCATTTTAGACCTCAAAATTTCTCTAATGATGGTTTACAGGAAGTATATTTTCCCTCTATGAATCAAATATTGGATTCAGACCCCTAAAAAACTGCAAACTAATGTCTCAATGATATGGAAATCCCTTCTATATTCTTACTTTTTTAAATGTGGAGGGCCTTGCATGGAGAGTAGGGAAGGTAAATAGACTAAGAATTGGCCTTTAACCTTGGATGGGAAACAATGAGGATTTTTATCTTCCACAAATCGTGGTGAAGTCCCTCAATAATGTAGGTATGTTTACTTTGAATCAAATTGTTGATTATGTACATACATACATTTGGGATAAAGCTTGGAAAACTACAGAACAACTCATATTTCCTACAATGGAATCTCCTTCATCGGAAGTTTATATTGTGGGCATGAGAAATTCCCATATTAAAATTGTGGATAGATAAGATGAATTGAAATGGTGTTTCTCTCCTTTTGGGGACTATTTGCCAAAATTGGGATATAAAAATTTAATATAAAATATTTGCAGGAATAATAGATTTGATGGTGGAAGAAATTGTGGAAACACAAATTTCCTTCCAAATCCCATCTTTTCTTTTGGTGTCTATAGGAAAAAAAAACATCAACTTGGGATAGTATTAGAATAAGACAACAAAAATAAGGTTTGGTGTGGTGTGTGCTCTACAAAGACCATGATTAAACTATCCTGTACATTTTTCTCAAATTCCCCTTCTACAAAAGAATTTGCGCACTTTGCCAAAATAGGTTGGGTTACGTTGGGGACTGGAGTGGAGAAATTTTTCCACTAACATGGTAATCATGGAATCAATGAGGTGATTTAAATCTTTACAAAACATTCCCTTTACTCATATGTTAGGGAGCGTGGCTAACCAAGAATAAATAAATCTTCCAAGAACTAACATCCTCCTTAGATAGAGTTGTGCCACAATGTTTAGTTATTTTCCAGCTATTGTAAAAAAAAAAAGATAGGTTCCCTTTACAAAGACTGGTCCAACCTGAAGAAATAGAAAAATCTTGGATTTGGGCTTTGATGGGGAATATTAGGGGGAGGCCAAGGTATATGGAGGGTGGGTACTCCTCTTTCTATCTAAAGCTCACCAAGGGATTGGGTCATGGGTCCAATAACAACGCATAATTATTGACTTTAAAACTTCTTCTTTTTGCTAAAGAACAAGGTTTCACCTCCATAAAAGTTTTGGTGATTCATTTCTTATAATAAATTGGCTTAAAATAACACAATGATTTTATAATCAAACCTTGCTAGCTTTATTAAAGGAGATTTTTCATATCTCAACTACTTTTAATTATATATCCTTTTGTCATGTCTACATGGAGTGGAATATCCTAGCAGGTTCACTTTCTAAGGTAGGTCTACAAAAAACTTTGGGTCAATGGACTATAAAGGAACTCAGAGACGAAAAACATTATCAATACTATCATCACCCCTTCATTGAACCTACTGATGACGCTTAGTATTACAACAAGAATATTGAAACTCCTAAGGGTCTCAACTTTAATTCTCAACTGGAGGTTTGTACAAACTTAAGAGCTATCGACACTATATATGTGGTAGGAAATATATTCTACTTGGGTTGATTTTATGCAATTTAAGAGAAACTAGAATGCACAGACACCACTTTTACTATCTAGGCTACAAGTAATGCTCAAAAAACTAATGAAAATTAAATAGATCTATTCTAACTTGCAAAAAAAGAAAAAATAGAAAGAAAGCATATTCTATTTGTAGAAAAGTAAATGACAGAAGGTAACCTTACTCTATTTGCAAAAATATAAATGACAAGAAGTAAACCTACTATGTTTTGTAGGAAGATAAATGACAGGAAATAATCCTCTGCTAACTATAGGAAATCAAAGCAATCCATTTCAATAATGTTGGAGAAAAAATAAGGTCTATTCTATGATGCATGATAAATCAATTTTCAACTGAAAGAAGACATACAAACAATACCATAATTCCAGAAAGAAGGCATTTTTTCTACAACTACTAGGGTAAAGCTTCTAAGTAAAGCTTCTAAGGGTTCTCTAAACCTTGAAACTCCATATCCATGGTCTAATGAATTTTTTAATGTGCTAAGGAATGACAAACAAGCTTTAGGTATATGGAAAATTTTAGGGGCTAATATTCGTAGGTGGGCTAATTTTCCATTACTTTTACAAAAAAATGATTCACCAATTTCCAGTTTTTATAAAAATGATCCGCCAAAATTTTACAATATAAAATTATTTTACTGTAAAAATCACCAACATTATATAGAGAGTATATATAAAATCATTATAAATTTGAATAATTTTACAAAAACATTAATAAACATTTTATAGTTTTCATATTAGGGACTAGTGAGATTCACCAATTCTTTTAAACTTCAAGATAATTTTCCATCCTTAAAATTTTCCCTGTTTAGGTCAAATCTGGAGGTGTTCTAAGGAAATTTTCGTACTACTACAGGATGGCCCTATTTTGCTACAAGAAGTGATTGAGAGAAGCTTTATGATGTCTAAATGAAATCTAGGGGTGAAGAAGGTGCATGAAGGTTTTATAAGGGTAAATGGATCCTTTCAGAGATAAGGCACTTCCAATGGATCAGTTCGTGCAAGGAATAGGAAAAGTTGGAGTTTCCTATAACTCGTCTAGGCAGAAATCAACCTCTTGGAAAATTGCATAAATGAGTAATAGTGGGTCAAAAGATGATTTACTAAGTGAACCAACTGCATAAAAACAATACTAAATATTCCTATGAAGAAATACTATCTAAATAAAATAGAAATGCATGGTTGACTCATAAAAGAAAAGTGCATAAATGACTGATACTAATTTCCAGAAACAACATAAAGGATGAGTTGAACTTTAAATAAATATCACGACTGCATGAAAGAAATTATGTATGTGTTTATAAGAGCAAGATACATAAACAAACTTAGAAAGAAGCTTATTCATTAACCCCGCAAAGACAATAGTTTTTTAGAGATAATATCTGCAAAAAAACATAACTAAGCTAAATGCAGGGAAATTAAATGTACAAGAAGGGGGCTTGAGCACATGGGTTGGGCCCTAACACAAGAGACTTTAATCTCTTGGAGGAAAATTAGACTAGAAACAAAAGGGTGATTTTCATTAATCAACAAACTGTTCATACATGAAACACAACAAAATTAAATAACAAGAAAGAAATAATTTCTCTAATGTTGATTATCTTCTACAATGTTTTTGAATCCTTACTGGGCTACCAAGGCCCCTTATTTATAAAAAAAATGTTTAAGGGCTAACCTCCTTGAAGAGGGGATTGTTCCACTCTATAATCCCTAAAAGGTTGGATTTGGTTCAGTAATGGCCTCACAACTACAGGGAGGTGATAAATGTCCTTGATCCAACTGATTTATGTTTATCCTTTTGCAGTCCACAAGCCTCATAATCTTGTCTTGCTGAATTCTTGGGTGAGTTGCATAATATATCCCCAATATCCTGCACAATTAATTTGTTAGGTACACAATATATTTAATCTCCTCTTAACCCTCCTAAGAACATATTAAATTTGAAAAAAACATTGTCATGTGTAAAGGAAAGGTTAAATGTGCCTAAGGATGGTTAGATGGGCCTTAGAGTACGCCTATTTGGGAGGCCCATCATACCAGCGTACTGAAACTATTGTTCATTCTCTGAGCAACCTATTCATCTTTCTACTTCTTATTCATTATCCTAATGGCTTGCCTGACATCCTAAGCTATTTCAGATATGGTAACCCCCTTTGTATGAAACCCTACATTCTCCTCAATTTTTTCCACTTCGTGTTTTCTTTTGCCTAATCCTTATTCTCCTATAGACCCAGCAGCAAAGGAATCTAAACTTGAGTCTAATCTAGTGGAATCTAATCCTATGGTTTATTCTTTTGTATAGATATGTTCTGGCCAATGTATTCGTCAACCTCTTAGGTGAATGTATTCTCTTATTCTTAAATTGTGTTGGAAACATATGCCATATTATTTGGCATGATTGTAGGATTTCCTCACCCAATAATATGAAAGTATATTTAAAGTAAGATATTTATTTTTATTTATTTATAAATTTATTTTTTTATTTTATTTTATTTATATATATATTATATAGTTTTCTCATGTTAGTATTTCTTTCTTATGATCTTGTGAGTAGCAATGACGAGATATGGGGCTAGTAGTTCTACCCTTTCCCATAATGGTTCTTCTATGTCCTTGGCTAATATTCTCTTGATATCCTCTGCCCTACTTTCTTCATGTTTCATCCATGAAGATAAAGCCATTAATTGTATATCACCCAATTACGAATTTGGGTCCCAAATATTCTTGTTATGCAGTACTATATTATGCAAGTAAAATTATCCAATTCTAGCTCTTTCCTCAATGCTACATTGGAGACAAAAATCAATGAATTTTCTTACATCTTATAGTGGAAGGGAACCTTTTGTGACAATGTACTTATTTAAAACTGACACCACTAATATTTTAGAAACAGATAATAACTTTTTGAAGGGCGTCTACAATGTATAGCCTCCATGGAAAGACTTGCCATGGTGACATTTCTCTTGTACTATCTTCTATGTTTAATGCAACTAGGCTTTCAACTTCTTTTTTTCCTTATGGAGATGGTCCCTTATGTTTGATTCATGGAATATGAGTTTGGCCATTTAATCCCCCATATTATTCACCTTCCCTCGATAATGCCAACATCCTCAATCCCTTTGGAGTTTGCAATTTTCATCAATCTATAATTGTTTCCTCTCTCTGCCTCTAGTTCAAAGTATAGAACCAATGCAAGGTGGATGAAAATAATATTCCCTACATTAATCCAATCATAATAAAATTTGATGCCTAGCTGAAAATATAGTTCCTATAGCTCTATATCACGCCCCTATGGTTCTATAGCATATTCCTATATCTCTACATTTTTTTCTTATTATATTATGGGTTATTCTGGGAGCATTGTATCTTGAGTGCTTGACTCTCTTGGCTAAGACTGTGGCTCTTTTCCCTTGAGTGATTTTGAGGTTATCTCAAATTCTTGTTCTTTTTCCTTTTTAGGTTATTCTTACTTATGGATAATTGACTCCTCAATGGTGATTGGAGTGGGATATGGTGGTTGAAGTTTTCTTTGCTTTATTTTGTTACTCTTCCTTCTCTTGAAATAAATAGGAGTTTCCCTTTGTTTCCTCATTTTGGGCCTTATTGGGGTACTCAAGGCTGCTAAGGTAGCAACAAATTACTTTTCTAATGTTTCTTCAAGATCGCTCTCATTCTCCCCCATTTTCCTTTTCTTTTCTAGCCTAGATGGTGTCTGAACATGTTAGGTCCATATAATACTAGTGCATCCTCCTTATTGTTATTGTCAGTGTAGCCCCATTATTTTTATTGTTAATGTAACCCCCATATTTTTATTTTTGTTCCCCATAGAAGCCCACAATTGTTATTTTTGTGTCCTTACATTATTATTGTTATGTAGGATCTAATTATATTGTGAACCCTTAGACTCCTAAATATAGAAATGAGGTATTTTCATTTGTATCATCCAAGAATTGTTCATTTATGTGATTTAAAGAAGTTTTCCCCCTCAAAAGGGTTAATTTTTAAGTCATGGACCCATATTTTCTTATCATTTTTGATCTAGTTGTATAACATTTGGTATGAGAGCTTTGGATTCTAGGGTTTCGCTGCTTCAAACAGGTCATCTTGGAATTTTCACTATAATTTTTTTCAATCAGGATTCAGAAGCTGAAATTTCATCCACATACATCTGAAATCTTGGTGAAATTCATGTAAAAACTTAAGATATTGGATCTCTATATTTTCTAAGATATGGTCTGAAAATGTTAGGTTTTTACATGCTCTGGAATTCAATCTCAATCAAGTTCCCTAAAGAAATAGTCATAACTTTTCTCTCTAAGGATAAGATTTGAATTTTCTAAAAATTTATTGTGACTACACGAAATTTAGTTTTTTTGTATCATTTTTAGGGCCTAAGGTTGAAACAGTGACACATGGCATTTTGTACAAGTTTAGGCTCTACTGAACCAGGCTACAATCGAGTCATCGTGGGAGATTAGGCATAACTTTTTCTTGAAGAATTCAATCTTGGTCTGACTTGTGGAATTGGAAAGAATACTCAAAAGGATACCACAAGATGAAATTTCAGATCTTGGAGGTATGAAATTATAGAGACACAATAGTTTCAATATCGATCTCCTAAAAAGAAAGAAAAAGGTGTGTATTTTTTTAAATTTTGCATAACTTTTGTTTGAAAATTCAATTTGAAGTGATTCAAAGGGCATAGTGATGCATAGATATAGTTGTTTAATTCCAAAATGCCTCAAAACAAAAAAAATGGACACACCTACGAAGAAAACAGAAAGCTCTAATATGAAGCATGAAGAAGAGGAAGAAA
The DNA here is from genome assembly GCA_000404065.3 of Pinus taeda. Lineage (NCBI taxonomy): Eukaryota > Viridiplantae > Streptophyta > Pinopsida > Pinales > Pinaceae > Pinus > Pinus taeda. The sequence continues at coordinate 81,699 of APFE031226547.1, forward strand.
TGAAACATGATATATCAAAATTATGAGACTGAGTGCAACAAATTTCTCTCTCGCAAAGAGTAATGAAAAATTAACTAGAAGTTAAGATGGATTGTTTAGAAGAAAAAATAAAAGGAAACATGGAAGGCTTTAAGGATGGTTTAAAATAATTTATGGGATTTTTTTAATTATACATGGAGGTGATGAATGTCAAAATCGAAGGGTTGACAATGTTACTACAAGAAAGGATTCCCACTAGTGACAAGGTAATCCATGAAAATCATGATGATGAAAAAAAGGAACATGAATTATGATTTTAGAGACTCTAATTTTGGGTTTAAGACCAACACATTCCAAATATAGACATGAGGAAGTTCGATAGCAATGATCTGGTAACATGGATACTACAGATGGAGATATTCTTTGATATACATGATATACATGATATATGACACATACAAAAGGTACACATTGCATCTTTATATTTAGAACAAAATCAGTTTGTGTGGTCTTGGTGGATTCGTTCTTGTAAGCCAATTGTCACTTGGACAATTTTTGCGGAAGAATTGGTAGCACATTATGAGGATACAATGAAAAATACCTTCTTTAGCTAATTAATTAATCTAAAAAAAAAGGGTTCAATTGCAAAGTGCATTGAGGAATTGCAAAGATTGAATATCAAGGTAAATTATATTCTAGAGGAGCATAGGATTGATTCCTTCATAAGGACTTTAAAGCATAACATCCAACACGACGTTCATCTTTAAGAACTTGATTCATTGGAGAAGGCATTCAAGGTGGAAAGAAAAGTTGAAAGAAAAATTATGGCAACAAGGAAGTCTACCACTCATGACTATACAGATGGAAGTGTTGTTGCTCATAGCCTCCCACAACCAATAAGGTTGGCACAACAACAATTGGAGGAAAAAATATCAAAATGGATTTGTTACAGTTGTGATAGAAAATACAGTAAGGGTCATAAGTGTGCTGAGAAGAAATTATATTACACAGATTGTGAAGAGGAGGTAGAGAAGGAAGAAGAAACATCAAAAGAAGAGGATATACGCCAGGAACCAACCCTAAACAAAGAAGAAATGAATCTTACCATATCTTGTAATGCATCGGCAAGAAATACCGAGTCCTCAAACTCTCAAGATAGAAGGATATATCAATAAAAAAAGGTAATAATGTTGATCCATTCTGGTAGTACCCATAATTTTATTCATTGTAAGATAGCCAAGAAATTGAAATGCTTTCTATATCCAGCACCGAGTGTCAAGTGACAATTGCAAATGGAGGAACTATAAATTGCTCAGGGAAGTGTCATAAATCAATCTAACCATGCGGAATAATTATTGAATATTCCAATGCTTTCCATTACAATGGGTGGTGTTGATGTTGTATTAGGCGTCCAATGGTTACAATATTTGGGGACGATAACCTTTAATTTTCAAGAAATTTCTCGACAATTTTCCTGGGAAGGAAAGGAAATTGAATTAAGGGGCATCGCAGGGAATCTAGGGAAGATAATTGTCTCTAATGGAATGACAAAGCTTTTGAAGAAAGAAAAACAAGGCATAATTGAACAATTATTCCCACTAGATCTTCAAACATTGAAACCATACATTTCTCCAAATCTCCAAAGAACCTTGGAAAATCATTCAAAGGTATTTAAGACTCCCAAAATCCTCCCACCTATTCATGATCATTATCATGCTATTGAATTGATTCCAAGAAGCATTCTTCCAAACATTAGGTCTTACAGATATCCCTATGCACAAAAGAGTGAAATTGAACGTATGGTTGCAGAAATTCTAGAGGTTGGTATAATTCAACCTAGCCAAAGTTTTTTCTCTCCTCTAGTAGTATTAGTGCACTAGAAGGATGGATCATGGCATATGTGTCAAGATTATAGGGAGCTCAACAGCCTCGCTATTAAAGATAAATTTCCCATTCCTATCATTGATGAATAGTTGGATGAATTACATGGAGAAATTTGCTTCACTAAGCTAGATCTACATCCAGGATATCGTCAAATTAGAATGAATACTGAAGACGTTCCAAAAACATCATTAAGAACTCATGCAGGTCATTATGAATTTTTGGTCATGCCACTTGGCCTTACTAATGCACCTTCCACATTTCGAGGTTTGAAGAATTCTATTTTCAAAACCTTCCTTAGAAAATTTGTGTTAGTATTTTTTTTATGATATACTAATCTACAACAAATCTTGGAAGGATCATGTTCAGCATGTTGCCAAGGTGCTCAAACTATTGGAGGAGAAAAAAATTATATGAAAAAACCTCCAAATTTTTCTTTGGAGTACAGGAGGTGGAATATTTAAGTCATATTGTATCTCATGAGGGTGTTAAGATAAACCCTAAAAAAAATTAAATCTATTAAGGAATGGAAAATCCCCACAACCCTAAAGCATCTTCAAGGATTTCTTGGGTTGACAGGGTATTATTGTAAGTTTTTTAATAATTATGGGAGAATAGAAGCGTCTCTAACAACATTATGGAAGAAAGAAAAATTTTATTGGAGTCTGGAAGAAACTAAGGCCTTTGAACATCTTAAAGAGGAAATGTACCAAGCACTAGTCTTAGCTACACCCGACTTCACAAAAACCTTTATTGTGGAATTTGATGCCTCAGTAAATGGAATTGGTGTTGTTTTAATGCAAGAA
>APFE031226547.1:88094-104001 GCA_000404065.3 Pinus taeda
GACTGAGTTTCTGCATCTGCATGTACAACTGCTGCTTTATTTGAATGAACTGTAACATTATTGACTTGCTATTTATGGTAGTCTGTTTCAATCTTTTGAACATAAACAGGTTCAGAATGATGACTCCATTGCTGTAGTTCTTCTTGCTGTAGCTTTGTCTCAAGCTACAAAAACTCAATATTCTCATGTGCATTTTCGAGACAAATTTTAATATTGGAAAGAGAGGTTTTGTTGATCTTAACCATCTCATCACCAGTGGAAAGTATTAAATTATTCAGTAATTTCAATACATTATCTATTCTATCCATTTTAGACCAATATAATAAGAGAAGTGATGTTATCATCAACTACAAATTGGTCTATAAAATGATAAATAATTGCAACTATTAGATGAGTAGCAGGATACCAGACATCACAGTAACAATTTCAATGTAGCAAATGAATCGCTGCTTTAATGTACTTGAATACAATTTAGATGCAGATCACCCTTGACACCTTGAGATTTCAGAGCACAATTAAATCTGGTGTAATTTCTCCTCAAAGATCTCAGCCTTTGACGGTCAGATGGAGCCAAGATAAACAATTTTCTGTTTGCTATGTTCAGCCCTTTTTCGTTAGTGTAAACACTAGCAAGAAACCCAACCTCTTCACTGTTGTAGCAGCTCCCACACATTGATGCTTTGTGTGACTCGGCCTTCCTAATGGAAGAAATATATATCTGGAAAAATGTGCTGAGCGCTTGAGAACACAGACTTGACTTCCACACTCATTGAAGTTTCTGTTCAATACTTTAAACACTGTGTATATAATGCAAACTATTCCACCACTTCAAATGAACCATAGGTATCACAACATAGGTCACGAACTTTCGATTCATTTCAGTGCCGAGAGCAAAGTATGGCAACACAGGTCACAATTTTTTATTTTTTATTTTTTTTTATGAAGGAAGCTCAGCGACAACTAGATATTAAATAATGAAATCTGGTAGTAACAACCTTAACAAAATTGAATTTCCATGATGGGTTTCTATCCCCAACATTCAATACTCCGAAATTGTCAAGACATAAAACAAGAAACACTAAAATCCGGTGAACATAATTGATGCACTTCTGTAAAAGTCTAATCAGCTTCTACAGCAACAATCAGTAGCTCTTGCAATACCCCACATAAGAAATGACTCCATAATTTTTGTTCACAATGATGAGAAAAATCTTAAGCCACAAGAGTGCTAGCAGTGGCAGATTCATATTTCCACACAAAAAAAAACTGCGTATGCGTTCCTAATACCAACCTCTATCCGTCCTCATGCTACCAAGATCAACACCAAACACCAGCTGATCATCATGACACCTTGGGAACAGATGAAATTTTCTTATCCGAGTAGAGAGAGCGCAGAGTGAAACCCATAATTGTCCATAATTAGAAGCATGAGAAAACTACTAGAATAGGAACTCTGTATCAGATACCTCCAGTATTTTATGGACACCAATTGGATTGACACCGGGGCGAAATTGATTCCCTTCAATATACATTTCTTTTAGGTAAGGATGTTGGTAAAAGGCATCTGGAATCCTTCCAGATAGAGAGTTCTGGTCGAGATACAGGTAGGTCAATCTTGGAAGAGAAGCAAGCTCCAGTGGCACAACGCCAGAAATTTTGTTGTCAGACAAGTATAGAATTTCCAAATTGGTCAAGTTGGCAAGTTGTGCAGGAATTCCTCCTGTCAAGTAATTGTTATTAAGATACAAATTAGGAAGAGATGGAAAGAAACCCTCCTTACAGATGAGCTCTCTTATAGTCCCTACCAGGTGATTATTGCCAACATCTAAGTGACGAAGGTTGGGAAGAATTCCCAGTTCTGGAGGAATTCGTCCTGTGAGTCGATTTTCCTGAAGGTAGAGATAGCGAAGCTCTGGCAAATTCCCAAGTTCTTTTGGAATTGATCCTCGTAAGTTGTTGAAACTCAAATACAAATTTGTGATTTTCTTCAGCTCTCCAATTTCAGGTGGAATTGAATCTTGCAACTTATTCCACCGTAAATTTAATATCATTAGGTGCTTGAGTCACCCAATTTGAGGAGGTATTGAACCAGTCAGCTTATTGCCATGAAGATCTAATCTTCTCAGGTCCAAAAGACTTGTTACTGCCACTGGAAAAGGACCAACAATTGACACTCCATAAAGCTCCAATTTTGTGACAACACTGTACTCTCCTTGGTTTGCATGAGAACAAGTAACCCCACTCCAAGGTGATAACTCTCCATCTCCACACGGATCATCTCCAACCCATGCGTACACCACTTTCCATCCAAGAGATGCCTTGATCTCGTTCAATGCTTTCACATAAGCCTTTCAATACCCAACTCGTGTTAGGGAATAGAAAACCCTCAAATTGAATGAAAACTCAGCCTTTTTTCAAGTCTGCTACAGCTCATTGAACACTGCCTTGAACTGATAAACAGTGTCCCCTCTGGGTGCGCTTCAGGGACTCACTCTATGCCACAAAATATTCTGCCTCTCAGCCCAGAACTTCACCAGCTAGGGGAAATAAGCCTCCTTAAGCCATACATATCACATTTAGTAATATGCATTCAAACACATTCAACAGGAGCGGATTCTGGGCGTTCATCAAAACGGCTCATCATTCAACAGCGTTAATATCATGTCAGTGTTTCAAATACCATTTCAACGCAGATTCATCATACACCACTCAGCATAGTCAGTCATGAACCAACGCTATTCATGAAAAAATTTAATGTACAACGCTTCTGAGAATGGACAGATGTGTTATGAGGTAGTGCTGGAATAAGGCAGAGGCAGATTATTTCAGATCTGAGCACAGAATAATCAATGGAGGGGCAGGTGTAAAAATTCCCTTTTTGAAATGTTTATGACAGTCAGAGAACTGAATAGTCAGACAGAGGGGCAACAAATTTTATGGACAACAGACACCAGCAGCAGTATAATCAGGTTGCAGCTAAAATTGAGCTGAAGAAATATTCATGAGAAAATATTCATGAAATGATCTGCACATACACATAAAGGCCATAAACAAATGGCTCAAAAATAATTATGTAGGGCAAGAATACGCCTGCTCTGATACCATTTCAAACACACATGGGGAGCGAGAGAAATATGAAAGATAAATCATGCAGTACAATTTTTATTAACAGGAGATATACATTTATAGTACAATATGTGACTCTTGGGTTTCACATCCCAAGGTCCCTTGGACTCCTTTTGTCCATTCGACTTCCACACTAACCCATTGAGGATTGGGTGTCCAACAGTGTCTCTGATCCGAAAAAGTAAAAAAGCGATCAATGACACGTCGTTTTATGACCAATATCGAATTTGAAATGACAAAAATCCGGCAATCTTTTCGTGATTTTACAGTCAGAAAAGGGCTGTAAGAGGACCGTCTTTTTTAGTTCCGTTTTAACGAACTTAAAAAGAAAAGTCAGCAATCTTTTCATGTTTTAGGAGTCATAAAAGAGATTAAAGGTGACTCTAATGTTTTTTCGTCGAAAATGACCGATTTCGCCTGAAAAATCCGTTATCTTGAACAAAAACTCAAACATTACTCATACTTGTTTAAAATGGGTAAAAATGTTGCAAAAATTACCTTTTCAAAGTGAAACATAAACAAATTTCCAATTTATTTATTCAAAAAACTTATAAAAAGGACTTTTAACCCTTCATTTTTACCGTTTGAGATTTGGGTGAGAAAAAAAGGGCTTTTGGTCAGAAACTTCCCGTGAAGATTTCGGAAAATCCGTCCGTCGAAATCGAACGTTGTCTCCTCCAGGTAATCCACATCATTCTACTCTTCATTTCTATCCATTTCAAATTGTTTTTTAGGGGTTCATTTTATTTTTTATGAGGTTTTAGGTTTAAAAACCCACGCACGGGGGCCCACGGGTTTACCACAGGGGACCCGTGTACCCTGACTTTTTTGAAGTGGGAAAAAAGTCGGGGGTACGTACCTGCCGTGAAGGCAAGGTGTGGGCCTCACGCACTGTCTCTAACCAGAGGGTGCATACCCCGCACAAAGGTTTTTAAAACCTAATGAACTCAAAAATTACCCAAAAAAATCAATTTTGTATATTCTAATTCGCCTTTTTATTGGATGTAGGATAAACATCATCCTTGATTGGAGAGAATGGGAGCATGAGGACGTAGATCTTGCTGCGATGAATCATCAACCTTCGATTGATGCATTGAAGGCATGTGGCTTGTAAAAATTCTGGGCCATACCTGGCATGAGGGCCTAGGTGGACTTTCTGCAGTGGCTGGTGGATAGATGGAGCATACAAGGCCAGTGCTTCTTCATTGGTGGGCACCAGCTCGAAAAAGAGTCAGCAGACATATACTTTTTGACTAGTTTTCCTAGGAGAGGTGAACATTTGACTCTATTCGGGGCTAGGGCAGGTGGCCAATCTGTCGATAGCCTCCGGCTAGAGTACTGCAATGTCCAGAACCGAGACAAAGGGATAGATATCAAGACCATATCCTATCCTGAACTCATGGTGACTACATTTATATTTACTCGACTCTGTAGTAGCGCAACACTACATATAGCCACTGGATCCTAGATGCGGATGGCAGTTGATTGCTTTCGAGGCATCATTTTCAATTGGTGCGATGCTGTGTTGGCTAATGTGAAAGGCCAATTGACCAGGGCCAAAAACGGACAACTGAAGACCTTTGGATATGGTGCTATAGTTGTGAGATTTGGTCTGGAGAGGGTGCCAATGTTGATCCCGCAACACCTCACTGTTGGAGCTGGGCTTCCTTGAGAGCCCAAACTGATGCGATGGGTTGCAGTTATGGCCCGCCATCTTGATGAGGGGATAGAGGTCGTTCGATTCAAACCTGAGTATTTCCAATGGTTGGAGAACCAAGTTTTTTCTATCCAGGACTTTCCTTATGCTGGGGTAGATTTTTTTGGTGACCCAAACATGGCTCTTCCACCAAGAGAGCAATGGGATGACTCAGGTAAAATCATTTTCAACATTTTCCTAATTTAATTTTTTTTTTTTTTTTTAATCTCGTACCAAAACTGATAGTAAAAGTTTCAAATGCAGATGTAGGCCCATGGCGACCAGACGCTCTCCAGCCTTACGAGAGGAAACAACTAGCTGCAGCGACACCAGCCCCACAGGACGAATCAGCAGAGACTTTGGCTGAGTTGGAGAGCCATCTAGAGTTCTTGACAGGGGAAATTCCAGAGACTAGCATAGATGACATTCCTCGTTGTCTTTAGCACTATGTGATTGGGGTCGTAGGACCTTTTAGGAGGTTCCTTTGTAAGGTGGCCTGTGCAGTGGTTCCATATCGAGATCATCACCAGTGATGGGATGATCGCCTATTGTAGTCACATATGACATTTTTGCTTTTTGTAATTATCATTTTTGTCGATCATAAGGTGTTTTTCGACCTATGATCGAGGATGATGTATATTTTGACACACTCCTATATTATATTATATCACTATTACTGGCTTATCTTGTTAAACATGTTATGGAGTGTTTTTAAATTTACTTGTATGATTATTGCACATGTCTACTTAACATTTGAGAAGTAATTGCATCTGCTAATGTATTTAAAGATCTTGGAATATGTTGATATTCAATATAGTCAAATTCACGTTCCAAGAGATGCAATCTCAAAAATAATCTCAATAATACTGTATTTCTAATGGCGTATACTCTATTAAGCTGTAATACAATGAGTTCAGAATCTAACCTCACTATCAAACTCCGAATCCCAAATGAAATAGATTCAGATAATGACTCAATCACTGCACTATACTCTGCAATGTTTTTTGTTGTTTGACCGAGGCTTACCCCATGCATAGATACCAACTCGTTAGAGGGCGAATAAATAACCCAAGATGTGGAAGAAATATTATGTGTACTACGACAAGCACCATCAGCGAAACCAATGTATGTTTGGAGAGGCGTCGACATCTGCGATATCAAGAGTAAAACCAAGATAAGCGGGAATAATGATGAAAAACACTCCCTAAGCTAAGCACACTTTTTAATCTAAAACACACCAGCTAGAAAGAAAACTATCCTAACTAAAAATCTCCACACCCATCCTTAAGCATAATACCTCTTCAGGTAAAGACCATTTTTGGGTTTACCTAAAGAGACCCGGTCAAAGTCTACCAATTCATAGGCCCCTTTTGCTAGCTTTCGCTTGAAAACATAGGGACCATGCCACATAGGCACAAATTTTCCAGCGCCTAATTTATCATTTGCCTGATCGTACAATAAGACTAGATCTCCTTCCAAAAATTTTCAAGGGGTCACATTTCGATCATACTCAGCTTTAATACGTTTTGCATGAGATTCGATCTCTAATGCAGCATCACGTCGATTCTCATCTAGCTGAGCCAAGTATAACAAATGTATTTCCTCTTCGGAAGTGGCTGGAAGTAATTCGATGGCCATTCGCAATGACGAGATTTCGCACTCAATGGGTAACACAACTTCCAGACCATAAACTAGTTGGAAAGGAGTAAACCTTGTTGACGTTTTTACTGAGGTTCGATACACCCAAAGCGCTAAAAATAGCATGTTATGGCAATTCGACCATGAATCCTAATGATTCATCGGATCATGATGACTAGAACTTTGTTAATGGCTTCAACCATACCATTAGCTTGTGGGTAATAAGGAGTTGAACTATCGTGACGCAAGCCAAGATGGCCTGTAAGTTCAGTCATCATAACGTTTCAAAAATGATGCCCATGATCAGTGATAATCGCTTGTGGAACACCGAACCTAGCAATTATATGATTGAAAATGAAAATCGTAGTTGTTTTGCCATCTGCCTCAAATGTAGGCATCACCTCAGCCCACTTGGTAAAATAATCTACTGCAAGGATGATATATGCATTCCCCCCGGCCGAGTGAGGGTTACATGTAATAAAATTGATACCCCATTTGGCAAAAGGACGAATGGTAATTATAGGGTGAAGATGAGCGGCTGAAGCGCACATCTTTCGATCAAAAATTTGGTAGTTGTGGCATTTTCGGACCGCGATAATACAATCTTTAAACATAGACGGCCAGAAGTAGCCAACGCGCAATATCTTTTGGGCTGTGGCATACCCAAACATATGACCGCTACACGCTCCAGAGTGATAGACGTATAGGACCCTTTCAACTTCCTCATGAGTTAAGCAACGTCGAAAAACAGAGTCCGCCCCACGATGATAAAGAGTATCTCCAATAATGTTGAATTGTTGGGACTGGAAGCGTATTTTTCGACGTTCTATCCGTGAAATATCTGGCCGAAAGGATTGGGTTTGGAGATAAACGATGATATCCCCATACCATGGATCTAAAGTGCTGATTAGAAACAAGGATCCGTCTGCAATGGGCTCCTCCGCCACAGTTTCCGTGTTAGCACACGGGAAGTCACACATTATCTCCACAAAAAATAAAGATTTCTTTGACTTAGATTTTTCAAATTCCAAGTCGAACTCCTGCAGGATCACAATCCATTTAGAGTACTTGCCCCCCAGCAATTGCTTGGTAAAAATATAGATCATAGGGTTGCAATCAGAAATGACTGTAGTCTTACATAGTAAAATGTAATGACAAAAACGTTGGACAACTTGAACAACTGCCAATGCCAATTTCTCCACATGTGAGTATTTTAGCTCAGTTGGATTTAAATTTCGACTAAGGTAATATATCACATGTTCAGTACTAAATTCATCTTCCTGAACTAACACCATTCCGATGGTGGAAAGGGAGGCGGTGAGATACAAGAAGTAGTCCTGGTTGTAGTTGGGAGGATGCAATAACGGTGCATGGGTCATCGCGTGTTTTAGTGCATCAAAATATTTCTCAGCTATCTCGTCCCAAAAGAATGGAGTAGTCTGTTTCAACAACCAGGTAAAACCCTTTGTGATCTCGGCGTAGTTAGGGATGAATCGTCGTAAAAAGTTTGCTTTCCCTTGCAAACTTTGGAGTTGGTGAAGACTCGAAGGAGGAGGCAATTTGATAATGGCTTCAACCTTCGAGGGATCAACATGAATGCTGGCTTTCGAAACAACAAACCCCAGTAACCGACCTGTTTCAATACAGAAAACACACTTGTGGGGATTCAACCTAATTCGATAATGCCTACACCTCATAAAGATTGCTCTTAAATGGATGAGATGATCAGCTCGATGTAATGAATGAGTAGGCAAGTCATCGAGATAGGGTTGCACAATGTGCTTGATATCATGAAAAGCATAAGAGATGGCCCTTTGAAAAGTTGCCCCGGCGTTCTTGAGCCCAAAAGGTAATTTGCAATAAGAAAATGTCCCCCATGGACAAATGAAATTCGTTTTTGGTTGATCAACATGTATAATATTGATTTGATTGTATCCGGAAAAACCATCCATGAAGGAGAAAATTTCACTGTCGGCACAATCATCGATGATTTGATCGATATAGGGAGTTGGGTAATTGTCCTTTGGATAGGCTTGATTAATGTCCCTATAATCGATACATATTCTTATTGTCCCTTGCTTTTTGTTAACAAGAACAATATTTGATACCCAATCCATTAATGGGATTGGATAAATGAAACCTGATTTGAGTAATTTTTCAACTTCTGCTTTAATTGCAGCAGCTTTTCTTGGCTGAATCTGACGCAAACGTTGCCGGACGGGTTTAGCATCCGAGTAAGTTTTGATTTCATGAATAACAATTGCAGGGTCAATTCTTGGCATTTCCTCATATGACCAGGCAAACACGTCACGAAATTCTTGAAATAGGGCCTTATATGTTTGAATTTCATCTTCCGTACAAGAGGCACCTGTATGAACGTTTTCAACAATTCCAGGCTTAACCGAAATGTCAAGGGGAATAGTTCAAGAAATATTTCCTAAGTTTAACTCAGAATTAGGATGTTTCATTGGATTATGAGATTCCTTGACATATTCAGTCGTAAAAATTGATGAAAAATCATTTTCAAAACGATCTCCTTCGGGTAAAAATGAAGATCTGTGATGAAGATCTTCCCATGGAAACTCATCAACGCATAGGATTTCACAAATTTTCTCATCAGCATGAACAAGTTCAAAAAACGTTATTAAATATGAGTTTGATGTCGAAAGTGATTCCTCATGGACCACATTAATTAAGTCAATTTGGGTTGATGATGTGTCGGAGAACGACTGCACGGCCTGATACGCAAGTTCATATGGACTCAAAGGCATAAGATCACCAAACGCGTCTATCTCAGATGCAGAAGGTATGATCCAAGGATCATAATAAAAAATGGTGTCTGATGAAATTATATGAATGGTTGTAGTAGAGGACGATGCGTTGATAGGAGGAAAAGGAAACGTTCCCAGTAAACCGACATCTTTAACTAGTCCTACTCCAACATCCTTATACGGGATAGTTGTTTTTCCAACATGCTGAATGCTTTCAGCAGAGGCTGGGTCGGATGAAAAGTAACACACCTGGTCTAAGGTTACGATGTTTCCATTATGAGGGAACTTTATAAGTCGAAATACCGATGAAACGACAGCTGTCATAGTGTAAGACCAACTACGACCCAAGAGAAGGTTGTAATCTAGAGGGGCATCAACCACCTCCACATCTACATTAACGGTTTTACCTTCAACCCCTATAGGTAATCCTGTAGAACACTAAAAGGATGAAACCCATGGCCATCACATGCCTTTAGAATCGTCGGGGATTGATTTAGTGAAGGAGAACCAAGCGATCTCCAACACTGTATCAACATAATACACGTTGAAGCTCCCTCATCAATCACAGTCCTATGAACAGGTCTGTTTTTTTACTATCACTGGAATCTGGACAGCCATTTGATGAGGTAAGCAGAGTGCACTATTTTCTAGATCAAAAATTATAAGGTTCGAGTCCTGAATATCAACAGCTCCTATAGCCGACAAAAGTAATTTACGCTGTGCTGGACATGATTGTAGCACTTCCAAAGCCGACATTGCTGAAGGTGACATAGCTAAATCTTCAATAATGTTATAGTTTTGAGCTGCTCACGCATGTGGATTGAAAGCTGACTTTCGAAGTATACCCTTGGCGGGCGGTTTGATTACTAAGTCTGGATTAGGTTTCTCGATCTGTAGTGGATCGAAACTGAGAGCTAAGGTTGATGGATTAGAATGAGAAGATTCTACTTCTTTACCATCAATAGGACTTTTACTTCCATAATCATGCAATCGAGTCGTAATCCTAACATGGGACATCATCAATATGGGTTCTTCGTTGGCACTTGAGGAAGAACCTATCATCTTACTGTCTTGATTTGGAAAAGGATCCTTCAAAACAATAGCAGTTTGGGAACCTTTGACAATTTTCGCAACCTCTGCATGATGAGGGTAGTCTCTCGTAAAATGTTCTTCATCACAAATGAGACAAGGATAACGAGGTTTACATTTTTCATCAGTTGATTCCGGCTTTTCTGGTTTCTCTTTCGAATTCTTATCTATTTTTGTCTTCTTCTTCCCTTTCTTCTTACCACTGGTTTTTGATTTAGTTGTAGATGACTCTACAACATGAATATCGGTGGAAAGTTCCATGGAAGAATCTCCTGTTGGGGAATCTGGAAAGGTTATGATAGGAGAAGAATTCTTGGAAGACTTCTTCTTACTTTTGGTATTAACCGTACCAATCATACCGTTAGCGGCATGAGACCCTAAAGGAGCTGTAGCGATTTGATTTTGCTTGTGAAGATCGGGGATTTTCTCGTGTAACGTACCTAACTAAGTATAATCTAAGTCAACGTACTGTGCTTGAGCAATTACTTACTCCTCAGTAATGACTCCAGCCTTAGCTACATCCTCAGTGATCTTGGGAAATAAAGATTTTACAAACCATTCGGCTAAGATCTGATCCGGGATAAAAACTTTCACTAAACGCTATCGACGTCTCCATTCATGAATGTGATTTGAAATTTAAGTTGACTTTGACTGCTTTAACGAAGTTAATAATTCCGTGCCATTGTCATATCTGACTGGCAACTGAAAATGAGTTAAAAACGAAGTAGCTAACTGACTAAAGTTATAAAAAGTGGCTTGTGGTAACTCAATGTACCACTTGGCTGCAAGACCAATTAGAGTGCGCTGGAAAATTCTTAAATGGATTGAATCATCTGAAATGGAATTAGACACACACTAGAGGTGATAAGTCATCACATGGTTCGACGGGTCCTCTCCTAGCTTACCTTCAAACTTAGTAATATCACTAGGCAACTTATTTGGCATTGGCGGCCAAAACAGAAGATAGTTAATTGGATCGTTCATAAGGCACGACAAATCAGGCAGTCCAAAGTTGCGATAATGGTAACTGATGATTAGGGTCCCTAAAAATTTGGGTCATCAGACCAGCCCTAGGAGGAGGATATCCAGGATAACTAGGAATTGGAATTGCATTTGGGATATTATATCCTCCTGGAAAACTAGGATTTACCAGACGATACTGGGGTTGTTGAGGTTGTTGATATGTATACCCAGGGTATAGTTGATACTGATAGACTGGATGCTGCATAGCAGGACTGAATTGGTACTGTCCTTGGTACGGTTGTTGAATAAATTGAGGTTGACTGGTGACAACCGTACTTAAACCTGGTTGTCCTACAGGCATCTGAACCGAAGTGTGGACCGTGGGTCCAGACTGAGGTAAAGATGTCTGAGGAGTAGATACAAGGACAGTAGAAACTGGAGATGTCAATACTCCAGAAGTAGGTGGGGTAGATGAAACAGATGTTGCAGTAGTTGCAGCAGACGTTTGAGGCGGAGTACGAGGCGTACTAGGCCCAAGCTGAGAAACTAAATAAGGTGCAGAAGTTTGAACAGTAGAATGGACAGGTCGCTGGGGTGAACCAAAAACCAAGGGTTGTCCAGTTTGAGATGACAACTCCACATTCGGTTGCAAGACCTGTTGGGATTGAGATGGATCCCACACTCAGTTCATTCCGGGGTACGGACCCGTAATAGTTTGAGAATATTGAGGACAATAATCGGGTTGAGGGTAGGGTTGATAATTCAACAAGACATTTCCAGGTCCTTGAACATATGATTGACTGGAAGGTGGTTGGTAACCTTGGGTTGGGTACTGACCTTGGGGTTGATAACCCTGAGGCATGTACTGATACTAGGGTTGACCTTGAGGTATATATTGATACTAGGGTTGACCTTGAGGTACATATTGATACTAGGGTTGACCTTGAGGTACATATTGAGTCTGGGGTTGACCTTGAGGAACGTACTGTCTCGTAGGTATGTACTATCCTTGAGGTTGCCCCCCATGCGCAAACTAGGTACCTTGAGGTTACCCCCCAGGCACAAACTAGGTACCTTGAGGTTGCCCCCCAGGCGATACTTGAGAATTTTGAGGCTGCCCCCCAGGCGGTGACTGGCCACCTTGAGGTTGAGGATTGGGAATAGTACCTGACATCATGAGAATATCTTCTACACTCAACGGTTTAGTACCATTATTTCCAGTTAATAACCCTTGTTCAATAGGTTGAGGAGATGCTCCCGAAAAAGTACCAGAAATTGACTGATACCCAGCGGAAACAGAAGGATCGCCGTACAAAAAGGCTTCCGCAGATTGAGAAAACATGGACGACTGTCTCGACATATTTAACAGAGGATAGTAACCTCTAGGTGTTGGGTGATAAGAAAAACGAGGTGGTGAAAAACTTAGTCCCGGGTTTTCCAAAAATTTAGTCAATGAAAGATACCAAGCACTGCTCTTAGGTGGAATCTAAAAGATTGATTCACGCTCCCTAAGCTCTATAATAGGTTGATTTTTAGGGATAGGGATGCCTTCTTCTTTTTCCAGAATAGAAAGTTCTTCAATAGCTATTAGTTCAGAAGGAAGATTTTGGGTAATTGTTCTTTCTACCCTAGGTGAACTAGGACCACTAGAAGCTGGAGAGGCAAGCCCTGATGTTGGAGTAGCAATAATGTCAGATTCAGGTTCAGATATTTCAGGTTCTTCACCTATATCACTAGTAGATGAAACACTACCAGTAACTTCAGAAACCGACACAGACTGTGCACTATAATCTGCTAATAAAGCTTGAAAATCAGGATGTACCACCAAAGAAGACTCTCCTTCTTCAGGTGATCCAACTCTACTGTCTCTAGGAGTTACCAGGGCTCGTAGCCCTTTAGGTTGGCTCGGTGAAAACTCAGGAGGTTGGCCCCGAAGTCTACAGGACTTCCTCAGTAATTCAACCACGGTTAAAAATTTTTAACTACTTCACACGAAAACAAAGTAAAATCTCAACGAAAACCACCTAAAGCCTCTAAAGAGCCAAACAAATTGAATCACATGCCTAAATAATCTAGGAGATCAAACCACACACAAACAGTAACTTTCCGTACTGAAAACACTCTTTGGTGATGAAATCCAACGCCGCAGAGTTCAATGCAGAAATAGCGGTTGGAACAGTTACCCTGGAAACCTGCTTAATGAATAGACCGGCACAAGTTTCTCCACTAAACCGTCTCGAGTGAAGAGAACCCCCTAGAAAATCCAAGTGAGTCTAGCCGACGTCTGCTCCAGGTACAGTGGGATCTACCCACCACCGTCACCTTAGGAAGAATCCTATAGAATATGTTCACTATGGTTACCAACAGAAACAAATATACCTGGGGGAACAGTCTACGATCTGATATACACGCAAGGGAAGAGTAGCAATCTCAATCCCCTTAAAGGCTCCTTGAAAAATCCAAGGTTTACTAACAAGTGACCCCAGGCTCCTCGACAATGGTTAATCCGAGGTTTACCGTTTTTAATACGTGAATATCTGGCGTCGTTCCCAATAAGGAAGCATTGATTCCCACACTGGTTCAGACACGATCTCGTGCTTCTCCTTTAAGAGGAGCTTTCCCAGAGCATAGATGCAACAATTTGATTTCTCTCCTAACGCAATATACAACTACTTGTTTGTTTTACTATCTTGGAGAGTTAATTACTCCCTACTCCAAGACAATAGTCTAAGCTATGTTGGTGTAATAAAGCCCTAGAAATAAAAAGATTACTAGATTGATTTTACTTTAAGCGTTATTTTTATTGGTTTTTGATTAAGTCAAGAGGTGCAGACATGAAACTCGTGGTGTGAAGACTCGACTCAAACTCACTAAAAAATGCACTTAAGATGATTAAGCAATCTTTTTCTCTTCAATGAACTTCTAGCTAGGAAAGAGTTTGAGAATGCAAATGCGTGTAAACACAAATCTTTCTTAACAAACAAACTAAAAGAAGAGTTTTTGTCTTTTCCAATGCACTCAAAACGAGACAGCTGGTTATTTTCACAAGAATTTCCCTTTTCTTTCAAACGTTCAAAGACTACAAAAACAAACTTTTTCCAAAAGAGATTTTTTAGTTTTTATAAAAACACTCAAAACTATAGATAAAGCAAATCTTGAGATCTACAAACTATAAAAAACTGTTTGAAGTAAGAGCTTACAAGATGTCTTTTACAAGGATGTTTTACCTGGCGATAAGCAAACCAAGGACTAACTTGTCCAGAATCACAAATCAGTCAAAAAGAAAACAATTTTTTCTTTTCTTTTGTAAAAAAGAAATCCAAACTTTTAACACAAGCTTTTTCGAAGTTTCGCAAAGATAAAACACAAGATGGATTCCTCAACAAAGGTAGATTTTGCAAATGGTTAGACTCATAAGAAGGCCAGTAAAAACCAAGGTGATCTGAGGCTTCTACAGCTTCTAAGCTCTGAGCTACTACATGACCAAAATGAAAATCAAGACCGGCAATCAAAACTTTTAGGAATTTCACCTAAAACCCTAACACCAATGGAATTAAACCAAGGAAAGTTCTTAACAAGTCACATGCAGTTCTGGGCAGGGGATAACAACATCTAAACAAATACTAAACTAATTGAAAGAGAAAAATTTAAGTTTTTCAAAATTTTAGCAGGGCCCGCAGGCCCACAGTTCACATAGGTGCGTGCACGCTCTGTGTGCAAAGCAAACATGTGTATAAGTATGCACTGTGTTACAAGCACAGGGTGCGGGCTTCTCCTAAAGTTATGAAAACAAAAAATAATCCTAGATCTACTAAATCCACCCAATTCCACACACAACAAGCCAAAAACAGAAACCAAAACACAAGTTTCTCAGGTCAAAGTCAAAACAAGGAAAACAATCAAGTCCCCAGCGGAGTCGCCATTTTGTCACACGGAATGAGTCGAGGTTGTGGACAAGATAGACCTCACTAGTATCTAAATATATCTAGTGACAAGAAAGCCAATCAAAAACTATCTTTCTCTAAATATGCAATTAAAAACAAAGGCAAACAAGTGTTTTAGGCCTACCTTGGGTCCAATGCAAGTTTGTGGAAGCCTCGCTCTTTTGCTTCGAATGAGCTCCCTTGTAGCAAGTCTACAAACACAAGGAAGCCAACAAATTAAATAGCACCTAAAAATCCAATATCATAAAGCATATCCATCATAATGATCAAGGAGATTATGAAACAAACCACATGAGACAATTTGTTGAGAAAAATGAATCTGATTGTATTAATTCAAATCAAAGAAGAACTTTACAACCTATGCCTTGATGCTGTACAAGCTCCTCCCAGGGTCCGACAAGAAGTCTCCTCTACTTTGACAAGTTTCACTCACTTCCCAATGAAGTCAAAAGGTATGCGATCTTTCCTCTCAAGCTTAACTAGGAAGTCCCAATTGCACCAGCATTTACCCTAAAAAATGTTCAGCTTCTAACCTCTCCAACAACTAACCCAATGCCTTAATTTATAGTGCAATGGAGGGAAGTTACTAGGTCCTCCTTCATAGGGATAAAGCCCTCCTTCAAAGGGATAGATCCTCCTATCAAGGGATTAGCTCCTTCTCTTTTGGGATGCATGAACCA
>APFE031226547.1:104713-152350 GCA_000404065.3 Pinus taeda
GGGTCGCAGTCATGGCCCGTCATCCTGACGAGGGGACCGAGGTCGTCCGATTCAAACCTGAGTATTTCCAATGGTTGGAGAACCAGGTTTTCTCTATCCAGGATTTTCCTTATGCTAGGGTTGATTTTCGTGGAGACCCAGACATGGCTCTTCCTCCAGGAGAGCAGTGGGACGACTCAGGTAATCATTTTCGACGCTTTCCTAATGTTAATTTCTTTATTTTTATATCGTCTCAAAACTGATAGTAATAATTTTAAAATGCAGATGTGGGCCCACAGCGACCAGCCGCTCTCTGACCTTTCGAGAGAAAACAACCAGTTGCACCGGCTCCAGCCCCACAGGACGAATCAGCAGAGACCTTGGCCGAGTTGGAGAGTCACCTAGAGCGCTTGACAGGGGACATTCCTGAGACTAGCATAGACGACATCCCTCGTCGACTTCAGCGCTATGTGATTGGAGTCCCCCGGACCTTTTAGGAGGTTCCTTTGTAAGGTGGCCCGTGCAATGGTTTCGTATCGATATCATCACTAGTGATGGGATGATCGCTTATTGTAGTCACATATGACATTTTGCTTTTTGTACCTATCATTTTTGCCGATCATAAGGTGTTTTTCAACCTATGATCGAGGACGATGTATTTTTTTGACACACTCCTATATATATGATATCGTTATTACTAGCTTGTCTTGTTAAACATGTTATGGAATGTTTTTAAATTTACTTGTATGATTATCGCACATGTCTACTTAACATTGAGAAGCAATTGCATCTGCTAATGTATTTAAAGATCTTGGAATATGCTGATATTCAATATAGTCAAACTCACGTTCCAGGAGACGCACTCTCAAAAATAATCTTAATAAAACTGGATTTCTAATGGCGTATACTCTATTAAGCTGTAATACAACGAGTTCAGAATCTAACCTCACTATCAAACTCCGAATCCCAAATGAAATAGATTCAGAAAATAACTCCACCACTGCACTATACTCTGCAATGTTGTTTGTTGTTTGACCGAGGCTTACCCCATGCATAGATACCAACTCGTCAGAGGGCGAATAGATAACCCAAGCTGCGGAAGAAATATTCCGTGTACTACGACAAGCACCATCAGCGAAACCAATATATGTTTGGAGAGGCGTCGACATCTACGACATCAAACATAAAACCAAGATAAGCCGGAATAGCGACGGAAAACTCAATCTCTAAGCTATGCAAACTTTAATCTAAAACACACCAGCTAGAAGAAAATCTAACCTAACTAAAAAATCTCCACACTTGTTTTAAGCATAATATCTATTTAGGTAAAGACCGTTTCTGGGTTTACCTAAAGAGACCCCGTCAAAGTCTACCAATTCATAGGCCCCTTTTGCTAGCTTTCGCTTGACAACAAAGGGACCATACCACATAGGCACGAATTTTCCAGCGCCTAATTTATCATTTGCTTGATCATACAAAAGGACTAAATCTCCTTCCGAAAAATTTCGAGGGGTTACATTTCGATCATACTGAGCCTTAATACGTTTGGCATGAGATTTGATCGCTAATGCAGCATCGCGTCGATTCTCATCTAGCTGAGCTAAGTATAATAAACGTCTTTCCTCTTTGGAAGTAGTTGGAAGTAATTCGATGGCCATTCGCAATGACGGGATTTCGCACTCAATAGGTAACACAGCTTCCAAACCATAAACTAGTTGGAAAGGAGTGAACCCTATTGACGTTTTGACTGAGGTTCGGTACGCTCACAACGCGGAAAATAACATGTTGTGCCAGTTCGACCAATGAATCCCAATGATTCGTCGGATCATGATGACTAAAAATTTGTTGATGGCTTCAACCAGACCATTAGCTTGTGGATAATAAGGAGTTGAACTGTCGTGACGCAAGCCAAGCTGGTCCGTAAGTTCGCTCATCATAACGTTTCGAAAATGACACCCATGGTCAGTGATAATCGCTTGTGGAACACCAAACATAGCAATTATATGATTGAATACGAAAATCGCTGCTGTTTTGCCATCTGCCTCAAATGTAGGCATCGCCTCGGCCCACTTAGTAAAATAATCTACCGCAAGGATAATATACGCATGCCCCCCGGCCAAGTGAGGGTTACATGTAATAAAATTGATACCCCATTTGGCAAAAGGACCAACGACAATTATAGGGTGAAGAGGAGAAGGTGGAGCGCGCATCTTTCGATCAAAAATTTGACAATTGTGGCATTTTCGGACCGCAGTAATACAATCTTTAAATAAAGATGGCCAGAAATAGCCAGCGTGTAATATCTTTTGGGCAGTGGCATACCCAGACATATGACCACCACACGCTCCAAAGTGACAGTCATTTAAGACCCTTTCAGCTTCCTCATGAGTCAAACAACGTCGGAAAATAGAATCCGCCCCAAGACGATAAAGAGTATCTCCAATAATTTTGAATTGTTGGGATTGGAATCGGATTTTCCGACGGTCGGATCGTGAAAGATCTGGCTGAAAGGTTTGGGTTTGGAGATAAGTGATGATATCTCCATACCACGGATCTAAAGCGCTGATCAGAAACAAGGATTCGTCCGCAATGGGCTCCTCCGCCATAGTTTCTGTATCAACACGCGGGAAGTCACACATAAGTTCCACAAAAACTAAAGATTTCTTTGACTTGGACTTTTCAAATTCTAAGTCAAACTCCTGCAAGATGACAATCCATTTGGAGTACTTGCCCCCCAACAACTGCTTGGTCAAAATATAGATCATAGGGTTGCAATCAGAAACGACCGTAGTTTTGCGTAATAAAATGTAATGACGAAAACGTTGGACAGCTTGAACAGCTGCCAATGCCAATTTCTCCACATGTGAGTATTTTAGCTCAATTGGATTTAACGTGCGACTAAGGTAATATATCACATGTTCCGTACCGAATTCATCTTCTTGAACTAGCACCATTCCAATGGTGGAATAGGAAGCGGCGAGATACAAGAAGTAGTCCTGGTTGTAGTTGGGAGGATGTAACAGCGGTGCATGGGTCAACGCATGTTTTAAAGCATTGAAAGATTTCTCAGCTATCTCATCCCAATAGAATGAAGTATTTTGCTTCAACAACCGGGTAAAACCCTTGGTAATCTCGGCGTAGTTAGGGATAAATCGACGTAAAAAGTTTGCTTTCCCTTGCAAACTTTGGAGTTGGCAAAGACTCGAAGGAGGAGGCAATTTGATGATGGCTTCGACCTTCGAAGGATCGACGTGAATGCCGGCTTTCGAAACTACAAATCCCAGTAATCGACCCGTTTCAATGCAAAACACACACTTGTGGGGATCCAACCAAATTCGATAATGCCTACACCTCATGAAGATTGCTCATAAATGGACGAGGTGATCAACTCAATGTAAGGAATGAGCAGGAAATTCATCGAGATAGGGTTGCACAATATGTTTTATATCATGAAAAGTGTAAGACATAGCCCGTTGAAAAGTTGCGCCGGCGTTCTTCAGGCCAAAAGGTAATTTGCAATAAGCAAATGTTCCCCATGGACAAATGAATGCCATTTTTGGTTGATTGGCAGGCAGAATATTGATTTGATTGTAGCCCGAAAATCCATCCATAAAGGAGAAAATTTCACTGCGGGCACAATCATCAATAATTTGATCGATATAGGGTGTAGGGTAATTGTCCTTTGGACATGCTCGATTAATGTCCCTATAGTCGATACAGATTCTTATTGTCCCTTGCTTTTTATTCACGGGAACAATATTCGATACCCAATCCGTTAACGGGGTCGGATAGATGAAACCTGCTTTCAACAGTTTTTCAACTTCTGCTTTAATTGCAACAACTTTTCTTGGGTGAATCTGACGCAAACGTTGCCGAACGGGTTTAGCATCCGGGTAGGTTTTAATTTCATGAACTACGATTGCTGGGTCAATTCCTGACATTTCCTCATAGGACCAGGCAAACACGTCGCGGAATAGTTTTAGAAATATTGCCCAAATTTAATTCGGAATCAGGATGTTTCATTGGATTATGAGCATCCTTAACATATTCAGTTGTAAAGATTGATGAAAAATCATTTTCAAAACGATCGCTCTCGGGTAAAAACGAAGATCTGTGATGTAGATCTTCCCATGGTAACTCATCGACACATAGGATTTCACGAATTTGCTCATCTGATTGAACAAGTTCGGAAAATGTTTTTAATTCCGAGTTTGATGTTGAAAATGACTCTTCAAGGACTTCATTCATTAAGTTGATTTGGGTTGATATTTGGTCGGAAAACGACTGCACGGTCTGATATGCAAGTTCATACAGACTCAAAGGCATAAGAGTGCCAAATGAGTCTATCTCAGTCTCAGAAGGTATGATCCAAGGATCATCATTAACAATGGTTCTTGATGAAATCATATGAATGGTTGCAGTAGAAGACGATGCATTGAATGGAGGGAAAGGAAAAGTGCCCAGTAAACCGGAATATTTAACTAACCCTACACCAACATCCTTATAAGGGATCGTCGATTTGCCAACATGCTAAATGCTCTCAGCAGAGGCTGGGTTGGATGAAAAGTATGACAACTAGTCTATAGTTACGATCTTTCCATTGTGAGGGAACTTTATAAGCCGAAAGACCGATGAGACAACAAATGTCATAGCGTAAGACCAACTACGACCCAAGAGAAGGTTGTAATCTAGAGGGGCATCAACCACCTCCACATCTAGATTAACGGTTTTTCCTTCAACCCCTATAGGTAGATCCTGTAAAAAGCCGAACGGATGAAACCCACGGCCATCAAAGGCCTTAAGAATTGTTGGAGATTGATTGAGTGAAGGAGAACCAAGCGATCTCCAACACTGTATCGAAATAATGCACGTGGAAGCTCCCTCGCTAATCACAGTCCTATGAACAGGTATGTTTTTTACTATCACTGGAATCTGGACAGCCATTTGATGGGGGAGACGCGGTGCACTATTTTCTAGATCAAAGATTATTAGGTTCGGGTCCTGAGTGTCAACAGCTCCTATAGCCGAAAAAAGTAATTTGCGCTGTGCTAGACATGATTGCAGCACTTCCAAAGCCGACATTGCTAAGGGTGAAACAGCTAAATCCTCAACAATGTTGTAATTCTGAGCTGCTCTCGCATGTGGATTGAAAGCAGACCTTCGAAGTACACCCTTAGTGGGCTTTTTGATTACTAAGTCCGGGTTAGGTTTCTCGATCTGTAGTGGATCAGAACCGAGAGCTGAGGTTGATGGATTTGAATGAGAAGATTCTTCTTCCTTTCCATCAACATGACTTTTACTGCCATAATCTTGCGATCGAGTCGCAATCCTTACATGAGACATCATCAAGATGGGTTCTTCATTAGTACTAGAGGATGAACCTATCATCTTACTATCTTGAGCTGGAAAAGGATTCTTCAAGACAGCAGGAGTTTGGGAACCTTTGACGATTTTTGCAACCTCCGCCCGATGAGGGCAATCTCTCGTATAATGGTCTTCATCACAAATGAGACACGGATAACGAGGTTTGCGCTTTTCTTCAGAGGGTTCCACTTTTTCAGGTTTCTCTTTTGGATTTTTCTCTTTATTCTTCTTCTTCCCTTTCTTCTTACCACCGTTTTTAGGTTTAGCTGTAGACGTTTCTACAACGTGAATATCGGCGGAAAGTTCTGCGGAAGACTCTTCTGTCGGGGAATCTGGCAAGGTTATTATAGGAGAAGAATTCTTAGAAGATTTCTTCTTAATTTTAGTATTTATCGTGCCAATCATACCATCAGCGGCATGAGACCCTGAAGGAGCAGTAGCAATTTGATTTTGATTAGGTATGTTGGGGATCTTCTCGTGTAACGTACCCGACTGAGAGTAAACTAAGTCAAGGTACTGCGCTTGAGGAATGACTTGCTCTTCAGTAACTACTCCGTCTTTAGCTACATCTTCAGTGGTCTTAGGCAACAAGGATTTTACAAACCACTCAGCTAAGATTTGATCCGGGATATAAACCTTCACTAAACGTTGTTGACGTCTCCATTCATGGATATGATCAGAGATGTAAGTGGACGTCGATTCATTTAATGAAGTTAATAGCTCCGTTCCATTGTCATATCTGACTGGCAACTGAAAATGAGTTAAAAACGAGGTAGCTAACTGACTAAAATCATAAAAAGTGGCTCATGGTAATTCGATATACCATTTCGCAACAAGACCAATTAGAGTGCGTTGAAAAAGACGTAAACGAATAGAATCATCTGAAATGGAGTTGGACGCACACCAGAGATTATAAGTCATCACATGGTTCGACGGGTCCTCTCCTGGTTTACCTTCGAATTTAGGAATATCACTGGGAAACTTATGCGGCATTGGCGGCCAAAACGGAAGATAGTTGATTGGATCGTTCGTAAGGTGCGTCAAGTCAGGCAAATCCAAAGTTGCGATAAATGGTAACTGACGATTAGGGTCCCTGAAACTTGGGGTCTGCAAACCAGCCCCAGGAGGAGGCTATCTAGGATAACTAGAATGGGAATCGCATTCGGGATATTTTGACCTACTGGAAAACCAGGATTAACTGGACCATACTGGGGTTGCTGAGGTTGTTGATATGTATACCCAGGGTACGGTTGATACTGATAGGTTGGTTGCTGCGCAGCAGGACCGTATGGATACTGTCCTTGGTACGGAGGTTGATTAAATTGAGGTTGAGAAGTAACAATCGTACTTCCTACAGGCATCTAGACCGAAGTTTGGACTGTAGATCCAGACTGAGGTAAATATGTATGAGGGGTAGATACAGGAATAGTAGAAACCGGAGCTATTGATACTCCAGAAGAAGGTGGGGTAGATGGAGTAGATGTTGCAGTAGTTGCAGCAGACGTTTGAGACGGAGTACGAGGAGTACTAGGTCCAGACTGAGAAACTACAGAAGGTGCAGAAGTTTGAGCAGTAGACTGGACAGATAGCTGAGATGGACCAGCGACCAAGGGTTGTCCAGGTTGAGATGACGGCTGCACATTCAGTTGCAAGACCTATTGGGATTAAGATGGATCCCACACCAAATTCGTTCCGGGGTATGGAACTTGAGGATATTGAGGACCATAACCGATTTGAGGGTAGGGTTGATAATATGATTGACGAGAAGGCGGTTGGTAACCTTGAGATGGGTACTGACCTTGGGGTTGATAACCCTGAGGCACGTACTGATACTGGGGTTGACCTTGAGGTACATATTGATATTGAGGTTGATTTTGGGGTGCATATTGATACTGAGGTTGACCTTGGGGTACATATTGATACTGAGGTTGACCTTAGGGTATGTATTGAGTCTGGGGTTGACCTTGAGGAACGTACTATCCCGTAGGTATGTACTGTCCTTGAGGTTGTCCCCCAGGCACAAACTGAGTACCTTGAGGTTGCCCCCTAGGCATATATTGGGTACCTTGAGGTTGCCCCCCAGGCACATACTGGGTACCTTGAGGTTGCCCCCCAAGCGGTAACTGGCCACCTTGAGGTTGCCCCCCAGGCAGTAACTGGCCACCTTGAGGTTGAGAACCTGACATCATGAGAATATCTTCTACACTCAACAGTTTAGTACCATTACTTCCAGTTAATAACTTCTGTTCGATAGGTTGAGGAGATGCTCCCGAAAAAGTACCAGAAATGGACCGATACCCAGTGGGAACAGAAGGACCGCCGTACAAATAGGCTTCCAGAGATTGAGAAAACATGGATGACGGGCTCGACATATTCAATAAAGGATAGTAATCTCTAGGTGTTGGGTGATAAAAAATACGAGGTGGTGAAAAACTTAGTCCTGGGTTTTCCAAAAGATTAGTCAATGAACGATACCAAGCACTGTTCCTAGGTGGACTGTAAAAGATTGATTCACGCTCCCTAAGGTCTAAGATAGGTTGATCTTCTAGAAAAGGAAAGCTTTCTTCGATGTCCGAAATAGCAAACTCTTCAATAGCTATAAGTCTAGAAGGAAGATCTTGGGTAATTACAGTTTCTACCCTAGGTGAACTAGGACCACTAGAAGCTGGAGAAACAAACTCTGATATGGGAGTAGCAGCAATTTCATATTCGGGTTCAGATATTTCAGTCTCTTCACCTATATCACTAGTAGAGGCAACACAACCAGTAACTTCTAAAATTACTAACGGTTGAGAATCAGAATGTACTATCAAAGAAGATTCTCCTTCTTCAGGTGACCCACCTCTACCACCACTAGGAGTTACGAGGACTTTCAAGCCTTCAAGCTGGCTTGGTACGTCCTCAGGAGGTTGACCTCGAAGTCTACGGGACTTCCTCAGTAACTCAGCCACGTTTACAAACTCAGGAGATTGACCTTGAAGTCTACGGGACTGCCTTGGTAATTCAGCCATAGTTAAAGACTTTTAACTACTTCACACGCAAACAAAGTAAAATCTCAATGAAAACCACCTAAAGCTTCTAAAGAACCAAACAAATTGAATCACACGCCTAAAGAATATAGGAGATCAATCACACACAAACAGTAACTTTTCGGACCGAAAACACTAGTTGGTGATGAAATCCAACGTCGCAGAGTTCGATACAGAAATAGCAGTTGGAACAGTTACCCCGGCACCTGCTTATGATGACTGGCACAAGTTTCTCCACTTAACCGTCTCGAGTGAAGAGAACCCCCCAGAAAATCCAAGTGAGTCTAGCCGACGTCTGCTCCAGGTACAGTGGGATCTTCCCGCCACCGTCACCTTAGTAAGAATCCTATAGAACATGGTTACTATGGTTACCAACAGAAACAAATATACCTAGGGGAATAGTCTACGATCCGATACGCACGCAAGGGCAGAGTAACAAGCTCAATCCCCTTGAAGGCTCCTTGACATAAACCAAGATTTACCAACAAGTGACCCCAGGTTCCTCGACAATGGTTAATCTGAGGTTTATCGTTTGTAATACATGAATATCTAGCGTCGTTCCCAATGAGGAAGGATTGATTCCCACACTGGTTCGGACATGATATCGTGCTTCTCCTTTAAGAGGAGCTTTCCCAGAGCATAGATGCAACAATTGGATTTTTCTCCTACCGCAAGATACAGCTACAGCTACTTGTTTTTTTTTTATCTTGTCGTTGAGAGTTAAGTACTCCCTACTCCAAGACACTAGCCTAAGCTATGTTGGTGTAATAGAGCCCTAGAAATAAAAAGATTTCTAGATTAATTTTACTTTAAGAGTTATTTTTATTGGTTTTTTATTAAGTCAAGAGGTGCGGAGATGAAACTTGTGATGTGAAGACTCGACTCAAAATCACTAAAAATATGCACTTAAGATGATAAAACAATCTTTTCTCTTCAATGAACTTCTAGCTAGGAAAGAGTTTCGGAATGTAAATGTGTGTAAACACAAATCTCTCTTAACAAACAAATTTAAAGAAGAGTTCTTGTTCCAATGCATTCAAAATGAGACAACTAGTTATTTGCACAAGAATTTCCTTTTCATTCAAACACTCAAATGCTACCAAAACAAACTTTTGCAAAAGAGATTTTTGTATTTTTATAAAAACACCTAAAACTATGATTAAAGCAAATCTTAAGAAAACCAAAACAAATCTTGAGAAATCTATGAACAAAGCAAATCCTAAGATCTACAAACTATAAAAAAACTACTTGAAGTAAAAGCTTACAAGATATTTTTGTCTTTTCGAGCATGTTTTACTTGGCAATAAGCAAACCAAGGACTAATTTGTCCAGAATCACAAATCAGTCAAAAACAAACAATCTTTGTTCTTTTTTGTAAAAGTGAAATCCAAACTTTTAACACAAGCTTTTCGAAATTTTGGAAAGAGAAAACACAAGATGGATTCCTCAACAAGGGTTGATTTTACAAATGGTCAGACTCACAAGAAGACAATAAAAAGCAGGGTGATCTGAGGCTTCTATGCTTCTAAGCTCTGAGCTACTACACGACCAAAATGAAAATCAAGACCGGCAACCAAAACTTCTAGGACTTTCACCTAAAACCCTAACACCAATGAAATTAGACCAAGGAAAGTTTCTGACAAGTCACAGGTAGGGCTGGGCAGAGGATAACAACACCTAAACTAAGATAAAACTAATTAAAAGAGCAAAATTTAAGTTTTTCAAAATTTAGCAGGGTCTGTAGGTTCAGAGTTTGCACAGGTGCGTGCCCGCTCTGTGTACAAAGTAAAAGTGCGTAGGGGTACGCACTGTGATACAAGCACAAGGTGCGGACTTCTCCTAAAGTTATGAAAAGCCAAAACAAACCTAGATCCACTAAATCCACCCAATTCCACAGACAACAAGCCAAAAACAGAAACAAAAAGGCAAGTTTCTCAGGTCAAAGAAAAAACAAGGAAAACAATCAAGTCCCCAGTATTGTCTCCATTTTGTCACGCGGAATGAGTCGAGGTTGCGGACAAGATCGACCTTCCTAGTATCTACTGATATCTAGTGACAAGCAAGCCAATCAAAAACTATCGTTCTCTAAATATGCAAGTAAAATAAAGGCAAACAAGTGTTTTTAGGCCTACCTGGGGTCCAATGCAAGTTTGTGGAAGCCTCGCTCCCTCGCTCCAAAGGAGCTTCCTTGAAGTGTAATTATGAAAACACAAACAAGCAAACGATTAAATAGCACCTGAAAATCCAATATTATAAAGCATATTCATCATAATGATCAAGGAGATTATGAAACAAACCATAAGACAATTTGTTGAGAAAAATGAATTTGATTGTATTAATTCAAATGAAGAAGAACTTTACAACCTGTGCCTTGATGATGTACAAGCTCCTCCCAGGGTCCGACAAGAAGTCTCCTCCACTTTGACAGGCTTCACTCACTTCCCAATGAAACCAAAAGGTATGTGATCTCTCCTCTTAAGTTTAACTAGGAAGTCCAAATTCCATCAGCATTTACCCGCAAAATGTTCAGCTTCTAACCTCCCCAGCAACTGACCCAATGCCTTAATTTATAGTGCAATGGAGGGAAGTTACTAGGTCCTCCTTCAACGGGATAAAGCCCTCCTTCAAAGGGATAGATCCTCCTATCAAGGGATTAGCTCCTTCTCTTTTGGGATGCATGAACCACCTTGGAGTGAACAATCCACATCAAAATTCCTTCTAGAATCATCTAGAATTAACCCAAAGTGAGTTTTTAGAATAAACTTGCGCCTTTTTGACTTTTACAGGGGTACGCACCCACCCTTTTACAGATAGAGTGTGCAGATACGCATGTAATATGAACAAAGAGTGCGGGCCCGCAGGCAAAAGTGAGAGAAAGTGTGGAACCAGAGGTTTATTGATTTTTAATGTCTTTCTCTCATTTGCAAAGCTTGACATGAAGAGATGAGGTCTGAGACTTGCTTAGGAGGACAATATAAGTGATGATAGACTGATACTGATTGCAAATAGTCATGGTGATGATATTTTTGTGTAACACTTCACTAAGCTAGATCTTCATCCAGGATATCGTCAAATTAGAATGAATACTGAAGAAGTTCCAAAAACATCATTAAGAACTCATGCAGGTCATTATGAATTTTTGGTCATGCCACTTGGCCTTACTAACACACCTTCCACATTTCAAGGTTTGAAGAATTCTATTTTCAAAACCTTCCTTAGAAAATTTGTGTTAGTATTTTTTGATGATATACTAATCTACAACAAATCTTGGAAGGATCATGTTCAGCATGTTGACAAGGTGCTCAAACTATTGGAGGAGAAAAAAATTATATGAAAAAACCTCCAAATGTTTCTTTGGAGTACAGGAGGTGGAATATTTAAGTCATATTGTATCTCATGAGGGTGTTAAGATAAACCCTAAAAAAAATTAAATCTATTAAGGAATGGAAAATCCCCACAACCCTAAAGCATCTTCAAAGATTTCTTGGGTTGACAGGGTATTATTGTAAGTTTTTTTATAATTATGGGAGAATAGAAGCGTCTCTAAAAACATTATGGAAGAAAGAATAATTTTATTGGAGTCCGGAAGAAACTAAGGCCTTTGAACATCTTAAAGAGGAAATGTACCAAGCACTAGTCTTAGCTACACCCGACTTCACAAAAACCTTTATTGTGGAATTTGATGCCTAAATAAATGGAATTGGTGTTGTTTTAATGCAATAAGGAAGATCCATTTATTTTGAAAGTCATCCAATTAAGGGAAGTTATTTACAAAAACCTATTTATGAGAAGGAAATGTTGACAATACTACATGCACTAAAGCAATTGCAACCTTACCTAATGGGAAGACACTTCAAGGTAAAAACAGATCATGATAGTCTTAATTACTTTTTGGAACAAAGATCATCTTTAGAAGAGCAGAAAAAAATGGGTCACAAAGATGTTGTGTTATGAATTTGAAACCATCTACAAAAAATGGTGCAAAATGTTGTTACATATGCACTCTCAAGAAAAGATGGGGATGTGGAAGCATTGCTCTATGCCATTTCTATTATCCAAACTAATTGTATAACTAAATAAAGGAACGAATGGAAGAATGATGAAGAGGTGTGGACACTCATTCAAAAGTTGTTGCAAGATCCTAGTACATTTGATACATTTATGATGAAAAATGATTAATTATGGTAAAAAGATCGCTCATATATATCTATGCATTCTCAACTCAAACAAAATACTCTTTTGGAATTACACACCTCCCACTTAAGAGGTCACTCGGGATTTTAAAAAATTTACCACAAGGTCAAGAAGATATTTTTTCGAGATGGCCTTAAATCTTATATTCAGAATTTTGTGGTAGAATGATTGGTTTTCCAACAAAATAAAGTTGAGACAATTAAGACCCCATGTCTATTACAACCTTTAGCCATGCCAACACATCGTTGGGAGGAGGTCTCAATGGATTTTATCATGTGTTTAGCCAAGTACAAAGGAAATAATGTCATCATGGTGGTAGTTTATAGACTTACCAAGTATTCACACTTTTGTGCATTATCTCATCCTTTTAAAGCTAGTACAGTTGCTACTAAATTTATGGAAATAATTCAAAAGCTACAAGGAAACTGAAATATTATCATGTGACAGAGATCCCATTTTCTTTGGCAATTTTTGGACAAAATTATTTTCTTGTCTTAGTACTTAATTAGCTTATAGTTCATCTTATCATCCTCAATCTAACAGGAAAACTAAGATAGTGAACAAATTTTTGGAAGGATATGTAGTTTTTAACCCCGTACAGAAATTACCTGCATACAAATTCTAAAAAATAGAAAATAAACAATGGCGAGAGCATAACACATAAAACAAATATACACAGAGATTTTCCCTTGGATCCCAAAAACGGGACTACCAGATTGATTTCATTATGTTCCTTTCAATGTTACAATACATATATATACATGATGAAGCATCCATAAAGTTTAAACCCCAATCCATTAACAATGGATTAGAACATAACCGTAGTTCCCTTGACCAGATCTACAAAATACCATGGATCGAAAACCATCGCGCCCAAAACCATGTGCGAAACCATGCACAAAACCATAGGTAGGTTCGACCACCTAATATAGGGTCCAAAAAACAATTTCCTAGGGCACTGACCCGGACCCCTTAGTGGGGGGCTACCGCCCCCCTCAAACCCCCCAATTTAAGTATTGGGGTTAGTCATGGAAAGAATATAACACAACCTAACATGATATCCACGTTGCTTTGTATCTGATAAACAAACACAATGAGTCAAGTGGTTACCTCTGGTTGAAAGGTGGTATAACACTTCCTTCCATACTTCAACAAAAATAACCCCATTTATGGAACTTTATAGATATTAAACACTATCCGCACATCATCTTTAAGAGAAAATTTTAAGGTTCAAGCAGTGGAAGATCACATCCAACATCAACATTAAGTTCTCCAACTCTTAAAGGATAGGCTCAATTTGGCACTGTTATATCTATTAAATCAGTATGGCAAAGTAGTTCCCATTTGAAGGACTTCAAGCGAGGCATGACTAACTTCCCCTCTTCCTCTTCCCTAACTCATTTACTCTCCCCTCTGAGGTGTTTGGACTCCTTCCAAAACACAAAAACCCCCTTCAAATGCATTAACAAACCCCCGCGCATTTCATTTTTGGGATTTATTAATGTCCGATTAATAAATAACCAAAGCCAAAACCATATTACACCATTTTCTAAAGTTCAAAACCCACCCCAGGCCACGAAAAATTGAAGTTTATCGCGCGCGCATTTATATTAAATCCCGTGCTTCTTCTCCGCCCGTCCACTGTCGGATCGCCCCTCCTAGATCTGATGGCCCTCATACATATCGGGCGCCCTTTTGTGATGGTTGGTTAGCACCCAATGTCCGACGGTTTTACTGACGTACACTGGGACAGCTGGTGGCATCCCATTGCATCGGGCCACCCCTGAAAAATACCACCTTCGTACCAAAGGCGGTTCGACGCAATCCAAAAACCGCCCTCCCCTCGCGTGATATCAGCGCCGCGTCACCCTGCCACATCGCCCCCACCTCACCGCTCACCTGCATTCACCCTGCCATCTTGTCCTTGCCACGTAACCCTACCATACTACCACGTCAACATGCTGACGTCATCTGCCGTACCGTTGACGTCATGCTGATGTCAGCAACTCAAAAAACACGCAAGTGCAAAAATCAAGCTTCGGAGCCCCAGATCGAATTTCTGAGCCAATTTTAGATGCACTAATCGCGCACCGCTACGGGAAATAGGCCATATTGGAGAATCTTTAGGGAATATTTTGATTCCTCGACCATTTTTGCACCGAGAAAGGCAGAAAAGGCCCAAATTTGCAAATTTGAACGTATCAAAAGACAGAGAGACACCCGGTTCGGAGATTAAAGAATATCAGAGCAAATATGCAGCCAAAAACCATGTCAAAGAGTATCAGTGTTGCGGCGAAGTGTATCAGCGGAGATCTTCTCAGGGCTCGAGGTGAACGAAGCATTAAAAGAAAACCTTGAAAGTCAAGAAGCAGTTAAGGAAGCATTCAAAGCTCACCAGCACAAATGACTGCACATTAAAATCACATAAGATCAGTGGACTAGAACTCGATGCACAGTTATTACAGAACCACTGCACCAAGTCACATAAGACACCACATCAACTCACTTTTGATCCAGCTGCCTCTAGCACAGCCCAAAGGAGACTTACTTGCATTTAATTCCAGCATAAATTCGGTTTTAGAAAGCTTTCTCACAGACCTGTTTAGGTCAGTTGTAATAAATACTTTTAGATATTTTACCTATATATACCACCCTGAAAAATGTAATAAGGTTTGGTTGGTTAGTCTTTGTTGGTTCGTTTTTTTGCTCGAGCAGAGACTCGCACTGTATATGTGATAATTTCTGTAATCAAAGATTGCTTGAGAGTTCAGAGAATGAACTGAGCACTGTGTTCAATTGGCTGAAGAGTGATTGTGGAATTCTTGTGCTCCTACATGGTTCAATAAGTGTTCCTTAACTCTGTTTGGTTTCTTATGTTTATTTTATCATCTATGTTCCACCATCTAAAATCACAGAAAGGAAGAATAGTTTAGGATTTGCTTGGCAGCACCCTATGCTCAATTTCTGTGATTTCTACATGTTTTCATCAGGAATGGTTATGAATATGCATACTTAAATGATCATGTTTGCACTATTTCTTTCACATATGAATGTTAGTTTAGGAATTCTTAACTACTCCTAGATAACCATTCGTTCACCTCCCTTCCCGGTTAGCTGATGAAGATTCTTAATTGCCTTTCATCTTTGACTTTCATTCCATCTTTTTCAGCAGTTGGTATTGTTTCATGTATAAGCTGTCCTGCTCTATAATCCTCTTGTGTCCAAGAAAACGCAACAACAAACCTAAATCCGGGACTCCATGCCCAACGGTTTGGAAACTTATCACACTATCCTTTGCCTCTCTGCTTGAATGTAACTTCCTTCCATTCAAACTCCATCCAAACTTAAACAAAACCCACTGAACCCAATAGCTAGCCTAAAATCATCATCAACAAAGCTAAATCATTAAGAGAGAGCCCTCTCTGATTGCAGGTGGGCTAGAACCTACAATCCAAAGATTGGTTTGTGGTTACCTCGGCTGTATCCCTTCAAGAGCTTAGGGACAAGCTGAGTGATAACAGGCACAAAATAGAATGAAACAAAAATCATATCAAAATTGCAGTGAAAAATGTTTTGACATAGGCGATTGGTATTTTTACGACTAAAACCATATAAAACAATGTCCCTCAAGCAAGCTAAGAAGGATAATAAATTATCACCCAAGTACTATGGTCCTTACAACGTGTTGCAAAAGAATGGTACTATGGCATACAAATTGGAGTTGCCTGCATCTTCTCGAGTACACCAGTTTTCCATGTTTCATGATTAAAGATGGTTATTAGTTGGCAAAGTTGGCAAGCTGGGCTATCGAGAGGATGGGGCTGGTTAGGGTTTGGCAGCATGGGTATCGGAAGGAACCCCGCACAGGACGCGGGTAATGGACAGAGCATCGTCGCAGCTATCAGGTATAGTTGTCAGTGGTTTTCTCTTTTCTGCCAAAATTCTGGACAACTGGGGGTAAAGCGAACTGGGTCACGGGCCTTGTTTGTTTTTACCTTTTATTACCTTCCTTTTTTCCGGCGGCAGTTACCATCAGCTTACTTTCTTTTGCTTTCGGAGTGTGGGTTCGTCGTCGTGGAATAGAGAACGTTCTGGGTCAACCCCGTTGTCTTACGCTGTCATTTGTTCCTTGTTTTTATCCCTAATCATTGTTAACCACGAAGAATTAGTGGATTTAGACCCATCCCTGGAAGATGTATTATCTATGTGGGGAAAGGACCCATCTGAAAAGAACATTGAACTGTTTTTTGGGGTTAAAAAATTTTCTGAACCAGAGTTCCCTCCCTCGGTGGAATTTCCTCCTTTCTTGCATCCAGGCGGGGCAGTTACGGCTGCGGATGATCCGGCTACAAACCAGGGAGCCAACGGAAGGAATTCGGCTGGAATTGTGGTGGCAGATGTGTTTTCAGATGCACCTTCTTCGGTGTATAAGGGCAAGTCAGTAGTAAGTTGGTTTCCCCCTTCTATTGGCTTGGGAAGCCCCGAAACCCTGGGTCGTGCGCCAAATATCAACAGACTAAACGCCTTTGAGGTCTGTCCCCCGCTCACCAGGGTTTCACTTGCATCTGTTTTTCGAAATACTGAAAACCCTCTTTCCGGGGTATGTCAGGGGTCCCATGGTCCAAAGGAGGGGGCGCAGGGTGCTCACGTCGACCCTATCAGTGGCATCAGTAGTTCAGGAAACCCTGGTGGTGCTTCCTCACTACGACAACAAGCGCAGTCCGCTGCTTCTCATGGAGTGGTGCCGCCTCATAGCGATTTAGAACGGCAGGACATTTCTGAGGATCGCCGCGACCCTACAGAAACCCTAAGGAAGCAGGGAGAAAAAAGGAAGCCTCAAGTTCGAATAGGGTCACAGGATTTGGGGGAAAACCTTGTTTTAGGTATGGAAGTTTTGATCGATGAAACCCTTGCAGTTGCAGAGTGCACGATTGTGGGCCGGGCAAGAGGTAGGAAGTTCTCTCCTGAGGACCTTCAGAAATGGGGAGAAGAACATTTCATAAAGGAAATCCCACTGGTTTTTGAGGCTCAATGCCTTGTAAAAGGCTGGTTTATGTTCAAATTCGCAGACAAGGAAGCGGCAGACTGGGTCTTGGAAAAAAATTGGTTCATTGGGACCATTCCTGTACTGATGAAGCATTGGACCCCTCTTTTCGATGCTATCAAGGAGAGCACGGAAGTTTTTCCTGTCTGGGTCCGGGCGCCGGGCCTTCCTTTCTTTTTATGGACAGAGGCGGTCTTTAAATCCATTGGTAATAGACTGGGAACTTTTATGGAGGCAGATTTATCATTCAGGGAAACAAAGGTCAGAGCAACGGCACGCATCTTGACAAACATTGATTTGAGTAAGGGCCTGGCAAAAGAAATAACTCTCCAGTATAGGGACTACATATATGTTCAAGTTCTAGACTATGAACACCTGCCATTTCGTTGCCATGTCTGTCATGAATATGGCCACCTAGCCAAGGAGTGCCCTTTGCTCAGGAGGCAGAGGCGATTCAGGAAGACAAATGGTCAGCGGGCCTTTAGAAGGCCACAACCACAGGCAAATCAGTCAATGAGAGGCTCGCCGCCCCCGTCCGAGATAGGCATGGATTCCGGGACTCCACGTGTGGGGGTTCAAACAGAGGAGGTTCAGAACACCGATGATGTTGTAGCTGAGGAATCTCGTCCTGATGCTGAAGGGAAGGATGACGATCGGCAGACATCGCCTGCTCCATCACCACCACGTGCGGAGGACGCGGGTAAGTGTAAAAATCTTCCTCTCACTTCCCCTCAAAATCATGTTTTATCCGATGTGTCCATGCATGATTCTCAATCAGTTCCTGAGTCTCACCTTGAAAAACAAACAGTGGGAATTTCAACGCCTGATCATGACCATGATATAGAACCTATGCATGTGGATCCGGGATTTCTTAACTTAAAATGTGAAAAAAAATGGCCCCCCCTTCCCCCCCACCTCAAAGCGTACACTGTCCCTATAATCTCAGATCCATGGGGACCAAACCAGGGCAAGATGGGGCTCTGGGTGGTCTTGGACAAACTCCATTGATTGGTCAAACCAAAGGAAAACGGGGCAGAAAATCAGACCTTTCGAAAGCCAAGTTAAAAGCAAAAATTGATGTGGCGGATGGGAAACAATTCTCAATCCCTGGGGTTCTTAGAGCAGTGCGAACCCCTGACCATGTTAAAAAATGATATTATCATCCTGGAATTGCAGGGGTTTAGCCAGCAAGCCCAAAAAACTGGCTTTAAAATAATGGTTACAATCATCCAAATCAGACATCCTGTTCCTACAAGAAACCTTGGGACGAGGCCAAGAGATTGAATCGACCCTGAAATCCTTGCTGCCTGGTTGGTCCTTTTTTGCTATTGACTCCTCGGGCCATTCGGGAGGTCTTGCCATAGGTTTCAGAGAGGGAAAAATTAAATGCTTGAACATGTGGGGATTGAAGAATGTAATGGGTATGGAGGTAGTCTGCCCAGATTTTCCTATTCCCTTCCAGATTGTCAACATTTATGGCCCATGTCAAGGGAGGGAATTATTTTGGACAGATTTATTGGCAAAATCCTTGATGAATGCCCCCTTGATGGTTATGGGGGGGGATCTCAACTTCTCACTGGGCAGAGCAGAAGCATGGGGCCCCTTAGCCAGGGAGGACCCCCTATCTGATTTCTTTTTACAGCTTCTATCAGAAAATAAACTCATCGATCCATGTCCGATAAATTTGAAGCCTACCTGGAGGAACAGACGAGTCGGGGAGGATAGGATTGCAAAAAGGTTGGATCGTTTCCTGATTTCTGAAGGTCTCCTTTCAAGAGTCCCTCTCTTTCGGCAATGGTCTGACGAAATTGGGAATTCCGACCATTTCCCGATTTTTTTGGATCTTTCTTTCCCCCCTCCAAAGCCTCCCTCCCCTTTCAAATTCAATTCCTCTTGGCTTCTTGAACCATCCTTCAACACCCTCTTCTCATCCACATGGATCCACCCTAACCGTCATTCTCCCGACAGCAAGTGTTTCTTATTTATGGAAAATTTGAAGAGACTAAAGAAATCTACTATCTCCTGGGCAAAAGAAAGACAGAAAAAGCAAAACGAAGATCTGTTTAAAATCAGGGAGGAATTAAAGTCCCTGGAAAGCACTGATGCAGATGGATACTCCTCACAGGCCTCAAAAGAAAGAATTATATCCCTGGAGAAAGCCCAAAATCAGATTCTTCTTGCAAAGGAAGAGGAATGGAGACTGAAGAGCAGGGCAATATGGCTAAAATCAGGAGATGAAAACACAAGTTTCTTTCATAATTATGCTAAAGGGAGAAAATCTGCCAATACTATCTGGATTTTAAAAGATGAGGAAGGTAGGGAGGTAAATACTTTCTCTGATCTCTCGGGTCTGGGTCAGAGGCATTTCCAAAGAATTTTTTCTGATCCGGGAGAAGCTACTATTGCTGAAGTTATGAGAACAGCTCAATGTTTTCCTAGATTCCTTGAGGAGGACGAAGCAGATGAACTAACTTACCCTGTCACCAAGGAGGAGGTTGAGGCGGCAATGAAAAGTATGGGGAAGGACAAAAGCCCGGGACCGGACGGTTGGACGATTGAACTTTTCCTCCATTTCTTTGATCAAATTGGGGCTGAGATCACTGAGGTAGTGGAGGAATCGAGGTTAAAAGGTGAAATCTATAAACCTTTCAACTCAACCTTCATCGCTCTGATTCCTAAAAACGATGATCCAGAATCTTTTGAAGACTTCCGCCCCATCTCCCTCTGTAACTGCATCTATAAAATCATTACCAAGGTGATAGCAATCAGACTTGTACCAATTCTGTCCAGAAATATATCGATGGAACAATTTGGCTTCCTGGAAGGTAGACAAATTCATGAGGCAATCGGAGTAGCCCAAGAGGTCCTTCACAGCATCAAACAGAAGAAGAAGAAAGGGGTGGTCCTGAAAATTGACCTCTCAAAGGCTTATGACCGCATAAACTGGCTTTATCTCAGAATGTTGCTCACTCATTTAGGCTTTTCTTATTCTTTTATAAGCTGGATCATGGGGTGTATTTCAAATGTGAGCTTTGCAGTCTTGATAAATGGAGCGACATCCCCTTTCTTTAAAATTCAAAGGGGTCTCAGACAAGGGTGTCCCTTATCACCTCTCCTTTTCTTGCTTGTGGCAGAAGGGCTCAGCAGACTGATCCACAGAGCCAGAAGGACAAATAAGATAAAAGGTATTGAGGTGGCTATAAATCTCTATATTACTCACCTGCTCTTTGTTGATGATATTTTGATTTTCTCCAATGGATCCCATGAAGAATTAAAGGAATATAAAAATATCATTGATCTATTTATGAAAGCTACAGGAATGCAGTTAAACTATGGAAAATCTCAGGTGTGTGTGGCAGGTTATAACAGGAGAGAATGCAATTCAATGACCAACCTTTTCCCCTTTCATTTACAGCCATTGGCCTCTCCTTTCAAATATTTGGGGTTCTGGTTAAAACTGGACTCTTACAAAAAAGAGGACTGGGCATGGCTGTTAGCGAAGATAGAGGCAAGAATATCCCATTGGAGTTTCAGATGGCTCTCTAGAGCAGGAAGACTGACCCTTCTAAAATCTGTTTTGCTGGCCATCCCGGTGTATTGGGCTGCTCTTACCTGGATCCCAAAAGGAATTTTGGAAAAGATCAGAAGACTATGTTGTAGATTTTTATGGGCAGGCTCAAATGAAAAATCAGTCCTCCCATGGGTGGCATGGGACAAGATTGCAAGACCGAAGGATTGGGGGGGCTGGGGTATTAAGAGACTCCCAGAATTCAGCCTGTCATTGGCCGCTAAGTCTGGGTGGAGGCTCATCACTATGGAAAACCTTTGGACCCGGGTAATCAGAAGAAAATACATTGATCCAACCCCCCTGGAAGACTGGATCAGAAGTCAGGAAAAGAAATCGAAACAGTCCTCTATAATTTGGAAGGCTACTATCAAAGGATTCTCAGTAATTGAACAGGGTCTGGCATGGAAAGTGGGAGATGGGAAAAATGTAAAAATTGGCAGAGATCCATGGGTCGGATGCAATGAATCATTTGCCCTATCCCCTGGTCTGCTGAGGCAATTAGATAGCAGAGGTATTTCCACTCTAAGCCAAGTGGAAAAAGTGGGCCAGTCAACCATTTGGGGACAGGCATGGAAGAGTGTAGAGGATCTTGGATTAAACATCAGATGGCACCATGAATGGTCTTCTTTCATCAATGAACTCCACCAATCCCATGTTAGATTAAACAACGATCATGACAATTTGATATGGGCTCATGGGAAAACAGGAGACTATTCACCAAAAGAGGGCTACAATTATCTTATGGAGAAGAAAGGTTGGCCTGCTCCGGAATGGTGGTCAAAAAATATATGGAAACTCAAATGTCCTCTGAAATCCAGGATCTTTTTATGGTGTTTGCTAAGAAGGAAGATACCAACATGGGACATTCTCCAAGCCAGATTCATCATAGGGCTAGGGAGATGCTCTCTTTGTAAGGAGAATGAAGAAACCATCAACCATCTTTTCACATCTTGCTCCATCTCCTTAAAATTATGGGCTGAGATAACAGAACTGTTAAAATTAAAAGCTCATTGGGGGGATTCTCCTTTAGAAGACGCCTGGAAAAATTGGTGGAATAATCACCTTGAAGGAAATCTCAGAAACCTTCCACCAATTTTCTTCTGGGGCATCTGGATTGCTAGAAACAAGAGTATTTTTCAAGACCAGGTCATGCCCATTCCATCAATTGCATCAAGCTGTGTTGCAATATACTCTTCAATTCCTCCGCCTGAATCAAAATGTTCGCAAAACAGAAAAAATCTTCCAGACATAAAAGATGATTCGCCATGGGCTTTTTTCGACGGGGCATCACAAGATAACAAAGCTGGTGCTGGAATATGTATTCATATAAACCAAGATCATTCTCTCAAAGCTTCTGTGGGCCTGGGTCAAGGTTCAAACAATTATGCAGAACTGGCTGCTCTTCGTCTCCTCATGTGCTGGGCTTTAAAAAAGAATATTTTGTCTATTCAAATCTTCGGAGACTCCATGAATGTTGTAAAATGGGCAAATGGCAAATCTATATGTCAAAATCAGATTTTGAAGCCTCTCCTTGATGATATTGTTTCTCTAAAAACTCATTTTAACTGTGTTTCCATCTGTCATATTTACAGGGAACATAATTCAACAGCAGACCAGCTTTCTAAATCTGGCCTACAGCAAGATCTGGGGAATTGGTCTATAGAAGAATCATATCAGGGGCAGCTCATCACATCTTTGATGCCTCCTTTTGTTCCGCCTCTCTGAAGTTTTTTTGCAGCTTCCGGTTTCAGCTACAGCTCTTTTCGTTTTTGAACATACAACTTAAAAGCTCACGTTCCCATCTTGGCAGTGGACATAACACGGGATGCTGTAGCAGAAATTCTTATTCCTATTTTCTGTTTTTATTCTCCCATAGCTATATATATACCCTCTTTTCGTGGTTGTTTTCCTTTGCCGAAGGAGGCCACCATGTTTTTCTTTCTTTCATGTTTTTATCAGTTGTATATGTGAGGTTCTAGTGAATCAGCTCAGGAAGTCTTGACAAGAAGCGGCAGTTTCAGCTCCTCTGACTGCGAATGTAATTTTTTGGTTTCTGTTAATGCGGAGGTTGACTACGGGTCCCTCTCTTATTGGCTTCCCAGTTATTTTTTTCGGAAAGAGCCACACAGTATGAGTCTCAAGTATGTGCTTCCACCCTTTGGTGGAACATTTTGAACTTGGCAAATGTAACTTTTTATCCTCTTAATAAAAAGTTATGCTATTTTCTCCGGAAAAAAAAGATGGTTATTAGTGACAAGCTCCCAGTTCAAATAATATTGTTAGAACTTGACGAAGAAGGAAAAATCATAATGGATCCTCAAACAGTCACCGAAACAAGAACCTGACAAATACAAAATCAATCAATTTTAGAGTATCTCGTTAAGTGGAAGAACTTACACGTTGAATATTCCACATGGGAGGATGAGAATTTTATATAAAAGAATCCATAAATACTGAAGCATTGAGGAAAACACTTATTTTGAAGGAGAGGGGCATGTTAGGTCCCTATAATACTAGTGTAGCCCCCTTATTGTTATTCTTAATGTAGCCCTCATATTGTTATTGTTGTGCCCCATAAAAGCCCACTATTGTTATTTTTTTTCCCTTAAATTATTATTGTTATTTAGTTTCTAATGATATTGAGGCCCCTTAGACTCCTATATATAGAAATGAGATATTTTCATTTTTCTCATCTAAGAATTGTTCATTTATGTGAGATAAATGAGGTTTCCCCCTCAAAGAGGCTAATTTTCAAGTCGTGGATCTATCTTTTCTTCTCTTTTCTCATCTAGTTGCATAACACAACAACCTCTTATGGATTTTCAGCCTTCGATTCTGTCAAATTGAGCCTAGTCAACCCTTCCTTAGCTCAACCATTTTTTCCTATATATCTATTTCAACTTGTGTCTCAGTTTATCTTTCTACTTATTTTTATGTCTTTTCTTTAGATACTTTACTTGATTCCTCCCCTTCAATATTAGCTGCTTCTTATGCTTTTGTTTTAAGTTCCTCTTTTGTTTATTCCCCCTCTAACTCCAATTGAGGTTGCGCTTGGGTCTCCAAAAAGGATTCTCTGTCCATATCTATGAAATCAATATAAGAAACAAGATTTTGTAGGCTTTCCAATGCATCTAGGACTATTAATCTTATCAACACATGGTGAGCTAGATAATGGATTTTTCCTCCTTTCACCCTTATGTTTATTTCCTTTATATAATAAAGGAGGAAAGGAGGAAATATGAGTCTCCGTTGGGAAGGAAATTCCACTTGAAATCTAAGTTGGCAAAGCATCCTAAACTAATATGCATATACAATGTTGAGCCTTCCTTCACATGAATTATATTCGCGGATATGGTAGGCCACCTTATCCCATGGGTAAGGCAGGATTTCCCTTCTTACTCCATTTTTATCCTCTATGGGTTCCTCATTCTAAAGGAAGAAAATTTTAACCTCAAGCCTTTCCTCTTTGTTCCATTTGACCCCCTTGGGGAGTGTGGTGACTCTACTAATAATTTATTCATTTATATATATGATGTGGCCTCTAACCATAGTAGTAGCCTCATGCCCTTCTAGTTGTTGGATATTTGAGGCAAACACTTGAGCAGTTTCATCATCAAAGCCTCTCAACTTCTCGATAAACCCTATCCATTGAAAATTTGTTAAAATGTTTCTGACCTCAAGGTGTAGATGGATCCTAGAGGAGTCTATAGGCTCTCTTTTGTTAAATCCCCCTCCAATGGCTTAATATAGCTCTAACATAATGGAAAAAAGGTATTTTTCTTCTACTACTACAAGATACTAGGGATTCCTATATAGTGGAGAATGTTGTAGCAGAGAAAAATTGACATTTTTTCAAGGTTGAGGAAAGGACAATTACAACATGCATCTCTTATTTTTTTAACAAAATAGATCCTTAAGAAAATGCTCAGCCAATTCAACTATTTTTCTTACTGAAATTCAAACTGTAACATTATAAAGCATTTTTCGGATAATTGAGACGTTCTCTTGAATATCATGCCAAATGTTGGTGAGGAGAAATTTCACTTACATTTCCTCTAACGATTTTCCTTTATTTCTTGATGCTTGATGGTTTTTCTAGGAAGAATTGGGCTTCTTATAGCACACTCTCAACTTCTTGTATCTATCATTTGCATAATCCTATAGCTTCCTATAGTGATCTATTTTGGAAATGTTTTAGCTAGGTCGACCTCTTGTAGCACTCGTGGAGCCTCCTTGGTGTTTAAAATAGACTTGCATGCAAAAATAGACTCGGATTAGCTAAACTTAAGTGGTCATTTGCTAGGTGATGGGCTCAAAGAATTATGTGAGTTGGCTCCCACCTGCCAAGTCAAGTTTCACATTCCACAATGAGTAAGCAATGTCTGCCCACTCTCTCAAGTTATCTCCTTTTTTATGTTGTCCTCATTTGGCATGTGTGGGTGTCCTTTGGAGAAAATTGAAGTTGACTACCATATATGGTTGAGGCTTCTCTAACTATATGTGTCTTATAGATCTTTTCCTTCATAAAAATTCAATGTTTTTTCAAGCTAGAATAAGTTTGAAGGGGAGAATCTGGGAGTTGAATACCTAGGCCTTTCCTATGGTGCTTTCTTGCAAAATGTTATGGAGGTCGTTGATGTAATTGTTGAGGTTGTCTTTGATGATCCTAAAATTTTTAATGTTTTTTAGCCATTCATGGTTTGTTGGAAGTTATAATACTAGTACTGCAACTTCTAAAAGCCTTTTGGAAACTTTTCATGGCTTTCGTTGTTGCTAAATATCCTTATTTCAAATGGACCAAATATTATTGTTGTAGGTGGTTGAATGTTTCTACTATAGGTGGTTGAAGATCCTATTTAAGCCTACAAGAGGACCTCTAGCTACTCAATCA
This sequence comes from Pinus taeda, assembly GCA_000404065.3. Lineage (NCBI taxonomy): Eukaryota > Viridiplantae > Streptophyta > Pinopsida > Pinales > Pinaceae > Pinus > Pinus taeda. The sequence goes on from APFE031226547.1 coordinate 130,783, forward strand.
TGTTTTCTTTGACCACTGAAAATGGTGTAATTCAAGGCTCTTCTTATCCATGGTGCATACTTGCCTATAGGGCTTTTGAAGACTACTAGAGGACTATGTGTCTTCCTATAGCATCCATACAAGATCCTCAGACTCTACTTATTTGATGGAGAGTTATTTTCTACTTATGATTATTGGAAAAGTGTAGAAGTGATGGACTATTGTGATTGAATAGTGAAACAATGAAGGGAAGAATATAAATTAGCAGGCGATGATGGGATTTATGGGTGATAGGTACTCCTAGGTACCTTCTTCTTTGCTCACAGATGAAAAAAAGATAACTTTAGCCCTACATCCTTTTTCCTTTCTTTGTGGTATCCTATAGAAAGAAAAAAGGTTATTTCCTATAGAAATTATGGATAATGAATAAAATGAATGGAAGAAACCTAGAAATGATCAAAGAAACTGAGGAATGGTGTGGGAATGAGTGATATGAATGTGAAGAAGCTTCTTTATCCTCCTGAAGTTGAATGCTTGTACTGTAGGTTTCTCTTCTATGTTTTTTTCTAGATTTATATTATATTTTCAAAACTACAAGAATAGATAAAACACAAATGAATTCATTTCTATTATGAGGCCCACTAGTTGCCTCATGGAGGTTTTCAGTGTTAGTGGGTCTTCCCCAAGTGCCCCAAGGGAGGCTTTCACCTAGGGATATTTTATTTTTGTCTCTCTTATCTTATTTAATCTCATTGGTTGTCTCAAGGAGGTTTTCATCTTATGAGCCTACCTCAAGTGCCTCAAGGGAGGTTTTCACTAGGGGTTTTTTTTCTCTTTTTCTCTTTTTTTTTTCCTTTTTCTTTCTTTCTTTTCTTATAAGAGGCTAGATGGATTGGAAACTATATTCTCTTAATAAAATTTGTTTATTTTCTTCTTGAATTATCAAACTAATTCCTTGAGAGGGGCTTCCTATAAAACTTCAGTCTGTATCCATTCACTAGAAGCGAGATATGTTCTTCATCAATTCTCTTAATCTAAACTAAGCCATTATCGTGGAATTTTTCAACTAGATAAGGTCCCATCCATCTAGTCATGATTTTTACCTTGAAATATTTTAAACTAGAATCCCACAAGAGGGCCCAATCACCCTCTTGGAAGGTTCTATCCTTAATATTCTTATCATGCCAAATTTCATTTGTAGTTGAACTAGTTCAATGTGTATTAGATCCAACAATCTAAATTCATCAGGTGAATTTAGCTACTGAAGTCTCTCTTCTTGAGATTTTGTGATGTCCATGTCAAGTTGTGTTTCCATTCTTAGTGTATTGTAATCAAACTCAATAGATAGTAGGGCCTTATTTCCATGGACCAACTCAAACGGGGTGTCATAGAAATTTCTTGTTATAATCAAAATTTTGAAGTTTTGATTGAACAAGTAAAAAAATATTTAAATTTATGCACTTTGTAATAAACATGTCCATTCTATTATGCACATTTCTTTATTTTATTTTTATTTTTGTATAAATAAATGGTATTTTCTATCACAATAAAGAGCACACACCTTCCAATGATGGCGATTAGACCCACTGCAATCAATGGGAAATCTACAATTACAGGACCTCCCCCCCTCCACACGCACTCCTAACATTCAACGAAGGGAGCAGGGTCAACAATACTTGGTTTTATAAAATCATTCAATGTGACTTGGTGTGCACTTATTAGTTGCACACCCTCCTTCTTAAAACCACTTACCGCCCCACCCCGGCAACTGCCTTTTCAGACATATCCGTTATTCTTCCAAAAATAGCCCATCGCTATTACTCTACCAATTTATCCATAACTATCTCATTCACCAATTGTCAATTATTTAACTGCCAAATATTTGTATATAATTACTACCAATGTTCATATATTAGTAAATCTCTCCTAAAGACAAAATTTGCTCTCAATTTCTCAATCAAACATTCTCAGAGTTTAAGGCATTGTCATAAAAATAGTCCCCAGAGGAATTCCAAAGTTCAAAAGAGGTACACTCAACATCTTCAACTTTCTCTGGTGTTCCAATTTCCTTCACTATTTGTTAAATTTTCAAAATCAGCAATCAGAAAAGGGAAGGGAGAGCTATAGACTAGAAACCCTATGGCTCTTGTGATCCAAAATGTAGATGAATTACCATTAGTCAGCTTATATTTTAAAATTGTAGAAACTAAATGTGAGTTCAACTTCTATGAACTACATAATTGGGCTTTTCAAAAATTTGAAGATGCCAGTGAGGAATTTGATTTTTGGGAATCCATGCTACCACAATTTATCTTTCCCCAAATGCACCATTTTCTTGAGTTCGTCACTTGGTGTGAAAGTCGATACTTACCCAGTCGAAGAGAAATTGTAGTCTAGAATGGTGAACCCCTCTTTTAAATTACCCCATAGTATATCCTTCAAGCTCAGTAGATAATTGTTCCCAGTTCCCTGCATGCCTTCTCAACCGAGTCTTTAATGGAAATTTACCAAAAATTCACTTTCCAATAGATAACCTTTATTCTTTAATATTTTTTACCAGGAGGATCCAAATTTCCTCGTCGAAATCCACCTTACCCCTCAGACATATTCCCAAAATTATCTAGACAAATTATTTTAATTCCTTGATGTATATTAGATTATCAAAGTGATGAATGGGTTGATGAGGTTATTTTAGGGCTCTTGTCAGTTTTTGCACCCAGAAAGAAACCCTATGTTTTATTCAACATTAGCCAATTTATTTCTAATAATATCCATGAGAAGTTTTGAAGTATGGTGTTGAAAGGTATTTTAAATGCCAATTTGTGTTGGTATATTTGTTCCTATACCATCAATATCAAAGATTCAAGATGCCACTACAAAAGTAGAATTCATAAGGCAAACCAAATTTTGTTAGCCACTAGACTTCATTAGTAAGGAAAAACTCAGAAGAATTTTCCTTCAGTGGTTTTGTAGATCATTTTTTGTATATATCACTTTGTCTTCTAAGTTGTGATGCAACACCAAGGATTTCAACTGAATCAAAATGAATTTATAGTTAAGTGAGCAGACAAAAGTTGGTGATTGGTATTTGTATAAAACATTTACAAAAATATGAGTTTATGGTTGTGATTTTCCACCATATAAGCTACCATTATTTTTGCCTCTGTGAATTTTCTCCCTAGAATTTATAAGGAAAAGTGTAAATGTAAATGAATTTCATTTTGTGTCAATGAAAAAAAGGCTCAATATAAACTAAAGGCTCAAATTGGTTCTTTTATCGTCAATACCAAGGCTTCTAATAAATAAGTAGATAGCCCACTAGCCCAAACGAAGTTTAAATTGAGTTTTAATTGGAATTATGGTCTTATTGGAAAAATATCAGCCATCAGACTTGAGAAAAAGTATGCTCCTTATATTCATACTTCAAAGCCAGAAATTGAGTAGTTTTCGAACAGAAAAATTTGGGAGGAGGATACTTTGGAAGAGATTTAAGAAGAACATACACCAACTCAAACAGTTGAAACTCCTCACCTAAAAGAGAAAAAACTCAAAAAGAACAGTTGGGAGTGTTTCTCCTACTACTTCACGATAAAATTCAACAGAATTTAGTGTGTTCAAGAGAGGGAAAACTAGGGAAACAAAGGAGGAACCATCTGAGGCCATATTTACAAAAGTGTCAACAACAACAGTGTTGGTGTCAAGCAAGCATGTATTTACTTTGAGATAAATGGAATCAACAACACCTGACCCTTTAGTTTCTCCTTATTCTAACAATCATAATATATTTACTAGATTCATGGAGATTAAGAAGAAGAGTGAGTCTCTAAAGTCTACCACTTATTCACAATTTTGGAAGCAGGCCTCATCTTCTCATAGTAAATTATTGTCTGCATTGGATCCTGGCAAGAAGAAATTTCATTTGGCTTTCTTAGAGACAAACTTTTTAGTTCCAAAGACTGTTGATGATTATCAAACTTCTATATTCACTTTTGATACAAAAAAATTCACCCTATAGACCAGATGGATTTACATAAACATGTAGGTGAATTAATTTATTCTTATTTAACAAATTATTCCATGATTGTTTCAAAATGGCAAAGTTCCTTAAGCAATATGCATATTAAGCTCAACATGGAAAGGATGGCCTCCCTCACCAGAGACACAAGGGTTAAATATTTAGAGGATATCATAACTAAGTTAGGATTGGAGTCTAATTATGTTGATGCCACAGAAAATTATCAAAAACAAAAATGTAGACATTTAATCTTTGCGCATGAGACTTAAGTTATCGATGGCAGAGCATCATCAAGATCAAGAGGCAAAGAGCTTGTGAACGAAAAAAACCTATGTTGTGCATGATTTTTTAACAAAGTCTACAGATACAGAAGATGGAGGCAGAAATGGAGAAATTAGTCAAAGATAAAGAGCATAATGTTAGCACTATAACTCCTATAGGAGACATAGAGTTAGTGGTCAATGATTTAGTAGAGAAAATAGAAACGAAAATGTTTGACTTATCTTCGAAGAATGATGAGATAGAGAAGCTTAAGAGATCCTTACATAGATCAGAAGTAAACAAGATTAAAGAAGCTAATGCATATCTGCCATAGCTACAAAATAATTTCAAGCTTATAAAGTAGCTAGAGAAATACTCAGCTGAATCTATTAATGCACAAATTTTAGCAGAAGCAAAGAAACAAATCTATATAGATGTAAATATTGCAATTTCTGACTTGTGGCCATCAAATGAAATCATCTTTGAGCAGTCCTAGTTACTAAAGAAGGCTAAGTGGGTTATTGAAGACATTAAAGAGGAGAGACAATAAACTTGGAGATGCTAGTAGAATTATCAATGTCTTGAATTCAAAACAAGAGAGGAAATGGGCATTGAGGACATCACAGATGCAATTATTGAAGTAAGAAATGTATTGACCAAGAAAAATATAATGTTGCAGTTAGAAAACAAATGTGAAAATATGGAGATACAAATCAAAAAAATTCATAAGAAGTGTTATGTTATTAAATGAAAAGGAATGCCTTCTTTGAAAGATTCTCAGGGTGTATTAATTCAGGATGAAGATTATTAGACATTATTACATGACATAGCAATAAACAGATCCAACGTTGCTAAGGTTAAAGGAAGTTTCAATGGTCATTTTTTTCTTCAAGGTACAGTTGATGACTTGTTTATTTCTCATAAAGTTCACCATATTTTCATCATTAAACCAACATTTGAAAAATATAGTGAAGATGATTAGGCCTATAGAAGAATAATCATTTTTTCATGTCTAGATGAAGAGAAATGGGATAAGTTTGTTGAACTTATCAGTTGAAACAGGTTTTTCGCAAAGCATTTCAAAAGAAGAAAAATATTTCATGAGCAAAATTAGAAGGATGTTGATTCTAAGTAAGAAGTTGGAAACTAAGGCCTCAAATAGTGTCCATATTCACTAAATCAATTCAAGCATCTCTATTTTTGAATCACTTTATTAGGATTATCCAAATTATCTTGGATAAATAGTCATTTTATTGTAAAATCTATAATAGATTAGATGTTTTGTAAGAACCCTATATATACTTGATAATTTGAAGTAAGAAGGGTTGATACTTGGAGCATATTTTTGGTGATATTGTTGCAATACTTTCATCTGCAAGATAATAAAAGTATTTTGGTTTCCATTTATGCAACATTTGTGTACGTGTGAGTGTTTTCTAGTGATTTTAATAATCTATTTCCACATATTTTTGAGACATTGTAGGACATTGGGAAGTGCAGGGTTGAATATAAGTTTCTCGGACATCCCTAGTAAGCTTATTTTCTATATTGTGTAATAATTAAATAATATGTTTAATTGGATACTCAGAAATTAATATATTATTTCTTTAATGTTATACTTAAACATCTTTTGTTCACTATAAAGATACATATATACATTTCTTCTCAACTTAGATGATTAGATGTACAGGAAGGATATTTAATATTCTAAGTTCTTCTACATTCTTCCTTCAAAGAACTTGTAAAGATTGTTTTCTTTCATAATGGAACATTGACACTTTGATTGATCTAAAGGAATAAGAATTATAGGCATAGACAAGTATTAACATATTTGGGTCATCCATTTCATAAAAACCCCTCAAAATTGATGCTTTGGCGCAGTTATTTGACTGAGGATTGTCTACAAAGATACAATAGCCAAAATGCATTGTTGTGGGGGAACTAATTTTGAAGAAATTTTTCCCTGGGATAATGAATCACATTTCCTATTAATGGTGAATAAGAGGCTAGTAGGATTAAATATTTGACCTGGTGACTTCATAGTTTTAAAATCTAGCTTCATGCAATCATACTAGATCTCATTTTCATCCTGAACTACTTGCACCATTATCATATATAGAGAGATGTGTATGTATTTCTTCCCTCAGATGTAGACTTGAAGCTTCTTCTTCTTCTTCTTCTTCTATTTTACTAGAAACAATTTCATGGCATGAACAATCAAAATTCATCCCAATACGTTCTAATTTATCTGATCTACCTCCTAAAGTATTGGAACTTCATTCTAAAGGAATAGATCTACAAAATTCTCTACTACCTCATAAACTACAATTACAATTACCTGGACTCAGACCAAGAGATTTTATATCCTCTGTTATTCATACCTATCCTTCTACTCCTGATAAACCTGAAGAGGAATTCAAAGTTCATACAAATCCCATGGCATATGAAGATCAAGAGATAATTGCTCCTGAAGTCAAAAATTTAATTATTTATTGTCAATTTCCAAAAATTCCTATAATTTGAAAACAACCATCCCCTAAGAAACATTCATCTCCAAAACAACCAAGTCCACAACCAATTATGGTCAATGTGGGACCAATTATGGCTGTTAGATATGCAACATTAATATTTCCACCAGTAGATCAACTTCATGATTTCCTCGATGGATATCTAAAACACTTACCTAGATACAATGGGGAAACAAGATCAAATGCAGAAGATCATTTATCTTTTGTTGGATTATAGGGGCCTGACCCAGGTTCAAAAGTGATTTAGCCAAACAAATCCCGGTACTACTGGCCCTTTCGGCAACAGTCCGTGGAGCGTGGACTAAGGTCTCACCCGAAGTAGTATGGGACGGTGCTAGAACCAGGTTTCCACACCCTAGGGATGTTTGATGAGCTTCTGGTGGCCTGCAGTTTGACCCTGCGTGCACGTCGCTATGCGCATCTATTAGTACCTCGCAACCTGTAATGTTGCCTTCACACAGCCCTACTTAGGGCACAATCCGTGTTATTACCCAATTTCCTCACTATTAACCTTTTATTAACCGATTACTTAACTTATCTGTGTAATTCTAGTGATAATTAATAGTATATCCAACATTCATATAAGTGCGTGTGATAAGGGGGACTAGGTGTAAGAGATCCGCTTCTACTGAACCAAGTCCTGGCGGTGAAACTATGGTGTCGCTGGATGAAGGGGGGTAAAGACTTATGGAAATAAATATGGACACAGAAATATTCAATGCCAACTTCAGCTGAAGGAATCATGCGAAAGGAAGTGATGCCAAAGGGATCTACGATATGGGATCTGGCATGCCAGAACAGAGACATTATAAATATGCATGCTTTTTGGGAGGTTAGAAATGGAAGGACAACAAAATTCTGGGAGGAAGCCTGGCAGCAGAGGGAAATAATGGTGGATATTCAGGGGTTGCAAACCATTTACAGAGAAGCCAAGGCCAAAGGCTTAACTCATGTAAATGATTATTGGAAGGAAGGAGGTGAAAATGAGATGTGGAGGGAATGGAAAGACCCCGAAGATTGGGATAATAATATTAATGGTGATCTTAAAGCAAGGATAGTAAAAGAGATGGACTCTAGAAGGATTAAAAAAAGAACTGGGCCGGATATTCTCAGATGGCGCGGATCTACAAAAGACACCTTCATAGTTAAGGAAGCATACCTCATAAAACCTAAACAAGCATTGGAAGAACAGACACAAGATTGGAAACAATTATGGAAGAGCAAGTGGTGGCCAAAGGTCACCATGTTCACTTGGCTAGTGGGAAGAAGACACATCCTGACATGGGATCAATTCCAGAAACGAGGGTTCCAAGGGCCACCAAGATGCTGCCTATGTAAACAAGACATAGAAACCCAGGAGCATATCCTAAATTCTTGTCTGATAGGTCAGGAATAGTGGGAAAATACCAGCAGCCTCTTTGGAAAGACGAACCGTAATCCCCAGGACATAGTTCAAACTATATTCCAATGGGGAAAGGGACAATTTCAAAGTCCGGTCGTGAGAAGAGCTTGGAGCCTGGCTATATGATTCAACATATGGACCATTTGGAAAGAGAGAAACAGAAGGATATTCCAAGACAAGATTATCCCTCCGGAGGAGTTATGGAAAAGAACACAAAACCTAATAAGAAAAATAATCCTATTGGAAACTTGGAACCAGGAAGATTGGGATACTACTGTGGAAGAGGACCGAATTATACGGAAGCTAAATATGGACCAAGGGATGGTCTATCCTCAGCAGAAAAAACCTAAAAATATACAGAACCAAAGTCCAACTGTGTTCATTCGCCCTCAGGGGGGCTTTATGAAACTTAATTTTGACGGAGCGTCAAAAGGAAATCCAGGACTTGCTGCATACGGCGGGATTTTCAGAGATAGTCAAGGCCAAACCAGGTCGATTTATGCTGACCAAGGAGGCATGATGAGTAATAATGAAGTAGAATTCATGGCTGCCTACCAGGGAATTAAGATTGCAATAAGAAATGGATACATGAAACTAGAAATAGAATGGGATTCAACTTTAGTTATAGAAACAATAAGAAAATTGAATGATGGGAAAGCATGGGAACAGGTGGCTAAGAGCTGGAGGACAACGGGCTTCATCCAGGAACTAGCAGAATCAATGAAACGTATTGAGTACAAGGTTTTTCATCATGTAAGGAGAGAAGGCAATAGAGTTGCTGGTTACTTGCCGAATTGGGGCTGCAATGAACTGAATGGGAAAGTGGATAGCATATGGCCATCACAGCTGGAAGGGACTCGTTGGGAGGAATTAAATTCCATCACCAATCAGGAAAATAATGACAAATCATAGATATGATAAAGGATACAAACAGACCCCGATCGGGGTGGAGAAAAGGACCCTGTGTAGATTAATGATGGTGGGTAGAGCATGTCAGCACAAGCCTCACTCTTGGGCAATCATTTTAGAGGATGCAAAGAGAGAATATAGAGAAGAGAGAACCCCGAGACAAGGTACCAAGCGAATTATGGTGAAAGAGGGGAGGGGAAATGGCGGCGATCATTTGGTGGTGTGCAGAAGAGGTGGCAATAAATCAACGTGAGCAGATGAATATATCTATGCTAATAAACTAAGGACTTGTAAGGTGGCGAAGGCTATTGATATCTGGCGTAGAATTCTTGGATACTGTTTTCGAAAAGGGCAAGAGAATATGGCGGAGGGAGGTAGGCAGGAAAGAGTAAAAAGTGAAGAGGATGGCAGAAGGATGAGGAAGACGGTTAAGCAAAGGACTCAGGAGGACAACAGCTCTCAGGGGATTAATAACCATCAGAGGTTTAAAGAAAGCGAGGAGAGGATCAGGAGGAAGGCGCAGGAGGGGACGGAAGAAGATGGAATTTACAGAGAAGGAGAGATGAAGAACGGGAAGGATGAATGCACGGGGAAAGGGAGGTTCGAGGTCAGCTAAGGAAGCCAGGGTAACACCCGTGGTCGCCCTTCCAGAAGAGATAAGGGCAGAGGTAGCAGGGGTCGAGGGAGAACCGGGCAAGCTAGGAGCTATGATCCTGAGACTCAGTCCTCCAATCAACGGAAAAGAGGACGTCAAACTACGAAACAGATGGCCAGAGATGTTGAACGCGTGTACAACAATGAGGCCAACGTGGAGATAAGAAGGATGATAGAGAATCTGGAAAATAGAGTTTTGAAGGAGGCCTCTGATCTTGAGATGGAAGATTGGTGCTCTCTTATGCTGGACCCTGTAAACACCAGGGGACGCCTCTCCCAGTATAAACAAGCTCTGCATATGTATTGGGTGATGAAATGTTTGCTAGCTAAAGCAATGGAACAGTTTGCGGAAGAAATGATAGAGATAGCGCAAGGGTTCCCAAGCTTGAAAGAGGAATTGAAGAGCCTGCACTTCGTGCTTCTGAAACAAGATAGAAAAATTGAGGATATCCAAACCATGCTGAAGTTGATAACCAAGGTGCACTGTGAGGAAGAGGTTAAACCGGAGATCATGGTTGAATGATTTGTTTTTGTTGTGTTTTCAAATTTTAGCAGTTAGGATCAAGAAAATCAGTTTTGTGGACAGTTTGTGGAATGCAACAGTCGATAAGGATATAGAATTAGTTTGTTGGTAGGCTGATAGTTATGTTTTAAACTTGTTACTGCACTTACTTAGTTTTTAAGTTGACAATATTTTACTTTCAGTGACCTTCTTACCCGGTTTCCCTTCGGGGTAGGTGGAGGTTACCTGTGTTTCTACATAGTTATGCTGGTTGTTGATAATAGAAAAGGCCCTACCATAGATTACAAAAAAAAAAAGTGCGTGTGATAAACAAAACAATATAAATGTATAGAACACAATATACAAGCTGATGCACAGAAATTGGAATCAACTTCTCTTTATTATTCTTTTTTCAAGTTTACAGACTCGAAAATGCCCTGCGCACTCAGCTACAGGGGTCTACGCACTCAGCTGCAACTCTACTCGGCCTTTGTGCACTCAGCTGTAGAGCCTCTTCCTACTACTACAACCCAATACACTTAGACTCTTACTCTATACTCTATCTCTAATTTTCTCCTTCTCTATCTTTACAACTTAGAGCCTCGCTCTATTTATACAATCTCATGATTCGTGGACCATGGGTAGGCCGACATGACATTACATTACATTACATTACATTACAAAACTTAGGGCAGACAACCCTATGACTCAACCTATACTTCACGCTCTGCACCCACAATTCGCGGAGTCTTACAATACATTTGACCAAAACCTATAATTTGAACCCCAAAACATGCTGTGGGGGGAATCCGATGCCCAACATTTGCATTCTTAGATTTTGCAGATAATTTGAATATAGAACATGAAGATGTATATATGAGGTTGTTTTTCCAATGATTAGAAGGAAATGTTATAGTTTGGTTCATGAAGCTATACGGAAATTATATTCATTCATGGGCAGAGTTAACAAATATTTTCATAAATTAGTGGGGAATCAAGAATAACTTTGTTTATTATTTAACGGATTTTGATGATCTTAAAATAAATCCTAATGAATTTGTATCAAATTTCATTAAAAGGCCCAATAAAATTTATAACAAGATGCCTGCATATTGTAAACCCCCATATAATCCAACAAAAGTTATATTTTCTAAGGCTTTTGATGACGATTTTTCATTAATGTTGAGAGGAAGGAAATCTAGAACATTGGTAGACATGCAAACTGATGCAATTTAAGTTGAGGATGACAAAGCAGCATCAGGGAAGTTGAGAGACAAGGTAGAGGAAGCAAAGAGAAAGTTAAAAGAAAAAACATAAGTTCGTTCATCATCCAAAATTAAGGAAGAAGATCATAAAATAGATTAAATTACTTCAATGTTAAGAAAATTCTCTAACAGGATCTCAAGAATGAAAAATCAACCTAGACAAGCACAAAAAAATGTAAATAGACCTCTAGGACCTTACAGAAGGCATTTCCAACCATAGATTATACAGATAGAAAAAAAAAAAAAAATACCGACCAACAAATTCAATGTTAATTAATGATTGATGATCAAGATATTTAGAAAATAACACGATTTGTAAATTATATGAATTATTTTGTTGCTCAACCACTTGAAGGTGCTATTGCTCCCATAAGTCAAAACCAATCTTTAGTTTAGAGTGTTGAATCTTCTGATGTTTTCAAATATCAAGTTTTTTTAGAATTTCTAATTGTTGAACATAATAAAGGATATGCTTTAAGGCCAAGACAAAATCCAGGTAGACCAATTAAGAAAGTCACTTTTGATGTATCACAATATAAAATTGTTAAATATTCATCCTCATAGCAGCAAACACAATCACAAGATTAGTCAAAAGTGGAAAAGGTGGTTCCCTCTGTTTCTAACGTAGAAAAGGAACTAGAAAAGGCTAAAAATCCAATTCCTTTATCTGAACTGACAAGAAATCTTGGTTATAAGAAAAAAATGTCTAAATGGATGCAATATTCAAGTGTGGATGTTGAAAGTGATGTGATCAATTTGAAATATAAAATAACTTCTATTATTTTTGGCCCAAGTCTTGATATTCAAGATGAGAGTGTTCCTCCTTTTTATCTAATTATAAAGGTCCATGATTTTCTCCTTTATAATTGTATGTTTCTTTTTTTCTAGTTAAGACTAACCTAAGTACCCACGAGGGATTTGAACCGATGACCTATCGCAAGGAGTGCCTTAACAGTGCACCCATTCACCGTCAATCCAAAGCCCCGTGAGCCCTTTATAATTGTATGTTAGATTGAGGTTCATCTCATAATATAATGCCTAAAATCATTATAGCTTAGCTTCAATTGTGGGTGACAAGGCCTTACCATGATTTCTATATTTTTGACTCTAAGAAGGTGCAATGTTTGGGACTAATCAAATATTAGGTAGTGACCTTAGCTCAAGTCCATGTAACAAGTGTGGTAATGTATATAGTAGTCAAAGATATCCCTCCCAAATTTGGTATGTTGCTATCAAGGTCCTGGTGTGCTAAGCTTGGGGGAAATTTACAAATGGATATGTCATATGGCACCATTCCAGTTTATGGAGGAGAAAAGTTAAGTTTGTAAAGAGAATTTAGAATAATAAATACAGTTACTTATGCTAGACAAGTTGTGACTCACCATATCTATTAAATTGACCAAGATTTAGGGTGCTTCGTTTTGGCTGTAAAAAAATAATGTAGTGTACAAAATAGAATTGAAGACACTCTAAATATTCCTGAGTCCTTAGAAAATGATATTTAGAGAATGTATTTTGATGGAACTTCTTCCAGAGATGGATCGGGGGCTGGAATTGTTTTGATTTCACTAGAAAATAAAATTATTAATAAATATTTCAAATTGGAATTCAAAGTCAACAATAATGTAGAAAAATATGAAGCATTAATTCTTGGTATGGAATTAGCTAAGAAAATGAAAGTGTAAATATTATCAGTATTTGGTGATTTTTAGTTAGTGGTGAAACAAGTTAGGAGTTATTGTCAGACTAAACACCCCATATTGAAAGCTTATAGGAATGAGGTATGGGACTATATAGAAAATTATTTTTAGGCTTTCAATATTCTATCTATACCAAGGGAGGATAATGCACAAGAATATTCTTTGGTAGTTTCAACAAGCACATTCAAAGTTCCATATTCCTTCTAGATGCAATATTAGGTTGATGTTAGATACATGCCTTCTATCCTAGGAAATGTTAAACACTGGCAAGTATTTGAAGATGATGAACAATTGAAAAAAAATTATACAAGAAATTGAATAATTTTCATGCCTACATATTGATAAAGAAAATAATGAGGAAATACATGAAAATATATTTCATCAAGATGAGAATTTCAAGCAAAGGATAGCAGACCCTGATATTATTTAACTGTCTAATCATATTTCAAAAGGATTAGTCCCCATTGAAATATTATTTGATCAAAATTATGTTCCTAAGTCCTCTTTCCTAAATTCCCAAGAAGATGGTGTGCATGAATGCAATATTAACACTGCATAGGATATTAAAAACATCAAAATTTCAGGGTCTCTACCATAGGAAACCAAAGATAAATAAATTGAATTATTCAAGAATATAAAGATGTTTCTGTATGGAGTTATGAAGATATGAATACATATGATACATATATTATTGAACATAATATTTATTTAAAACCAAAGGCCAAACCCTTTCCGCAAAAATTAAGAAGAATAAATCCAAATTTATTGCCACTAATTGAGAAGGAAGTGAAGAAATTACTTGATGCAAAAATGATTGTACCTATAAGTTATTATGTTTGGATAGCTAATTTGGTCCCTGTTAGGAAAAATATTTGAGAAATAAGGTTATGTGTTGATTTTAGGAATCTGAAAAAAAGAAAAATTACCTTTGAAGGATAATTACCTTTTACCTAAGATGGATTATTTGCTACAAAAAGTAACAGGATCAAACATAATTTCAATGTTGGATTGCTTTTCAGGATATAACCAAATATTTGTCAATGAAGACGATAAGAGTAAAATTTATTTTACTACACCTTGGGGTATTTATGTATGCTAAGATGCCTTTTGGTTTAATAAATGCAGGAACAACCTTCCAAAGAACTATGCATCTAGCTTTTGTTGGAGAAACAAATAAATTCATGGTTATTTACCTTGATGACCTTGTTGTCTTTTATGAATCTGACTCCTAGCATATTAAATATTGAAAGAAGGTTTTCAATAGGTGTAGGTGGTTTGGTATTTCTCTTAATCCAAAAAAGTCAGTATTTGGCATTCATGAATGAAAATTGTTGGGACATATTATTTCAAAGGAAGGAGTCATAATAGATCCAAAAAGCGTGTGTGTTATTTAGCTAATAAGTTTGCCAAGAACAAAGAAGGATATTCAAGCATTTTTAGGAAAAGCCATTTTCTTGAGAATATTTATACATAATTATGTTGAAATTGTAAAAGATATCACTAATATGCTAAAAAAGAAACATGAAGTTAAATGGAATGCACGAGCTGGAATTTCATTTCTCATATTAAAAAGACACTTTCAAAAGCACCAGTATTGGCTAGCCTTGATTATTTAGTATTTTAGTATCTTCTCCTTTGCATAAAACACTACAATAATAGCACTTTTATTACAACAAAATGAAGATTGTCGCAGGTTACCAATTTCTTTCTTTAGTAAAGTCATGAGGGATGCATAACTAAAGTATGATATTGTTGAGAAACATGCTTACTCTTTAGTTCATGCTTTGAAATATTTTAGAACTTATGTATTGCATTCTAAAATAATAACACATGTACCCAACAATGGAGTAAAGATAATCCTCACTCAACATGATATAGATGGAAAATGGGGAAGGTGGATAGCTAAGATTTTAGAGTTTGATTTGGATATCAAGCCAACAAAGTTGGTAAAGGGACAAGGATTGGCTAAATTGCTAACATAATCAAATTCTAAAATTTTGGGTGTTAATTTAGTTATAAAAATATCAAATATAAGAATCCATAAGAACCTTCTCCAAATTCAGAGTAGAAGAATCCATAAGAACCTTCTTCTAGTTCGATACCTACATATTTTTCTCTGCATATTGATAATTAAAAAAATGTTTTCAACTGGTATAAGGATATCATTCACTTTTTGTAGAATTTCAAATGTCCTCCTGAATTCACAAAGAATCAATGCAGATCTCTTAGATTGAGGTCTATGAAATATTGCATAGTTAATGGCAACATGTATTGGAAGGATCCTTTGAATATTTTATTGTTATGTCTAACTGAAAGTGAAACAGAAGCAGTGATCGACTAGTTTCATGAAGGAGTATGTGGAGGTCACTATGGTTGGAGGGATACTGCACACAAGATATTGAGAGCAGGCTTCTATTAACCTAAGCTATTTACTTAACTTGTATTAAAGGTTTGGAGCTGCATTCCTTGCCAAATATTTGTAGGTAAACATAAATTATCATCTTTGCCTCTGATTCATGCATTAGTAGAAGCTCCTTTCCTACAATGGGGTTTATATTTTATTGGTGCAATAAATCCCACGTCTAGTAATCAACATAGTTGGATCATAACAACAATAGACTATTTCACAAAATTGGTAGAAGTTATCCATGTCAGAAACACAAATAATTATGTAGTTATGAATTTCATTGAAGAAAATATTTTATCTAGATTTGGTTGTCTGAGAGAAATAATTACAGACAATGCTTAAGTCTTCAGTTTTGTTAAAATGATCGAGTTTTGTCAAAAATACCAAAATTATCTACATAATTATACACCTTACTATCCACAAGGGAATGGATTGGTAGAGTCATCAAAATAAAAGCTTAATCAAAGTTATCAAAATGGTGTTAGCATACCACAAAAGGAACTGGGATAGTCACTTAAAGTATGTAATATGGGAAAATAGAGTTTCACCCAAGAGATATACTGGAAAATATCCATTTCAATTATTTTATGGTATTGAAGCTATTTTTCCTACTCAGTTAGCATTTCTAGTGATGAAAATCTTGTAGGACTCCTATGAGGAAACATATGATTTTTCAAAGAGAGTCAATCAAATGATTGAAATCAATCAAGACAAGGAATAATTTCAGCATAAGCTACTCTAGTATCAAGATAAGATGAATATTTTATTTGATTGGAAGGTCAGAGAAAGAGAATTTAGGTAAGGAGACCTAGTACTGATATGGGATGCAAGAAGAGAAGACAAAGGTAAAAATGGAAAGTTTGACAATATTTGGTTATGTCACTTCGAGATTAGAGAGGTCAAAGAGAATAACACTTTCATCATTCATAATCTAGAAGGAAACTATTTCTCATTGACATTCAATGGGAAATATTTAAAACATTACATTCAATATTAAGTAAGTTTCTTTCATTATCATTGTAAATAATCGATCTGATTTACATTTATAGAGTAATTGTGTTTTTCTTACATCAATGATTTCATAGCTCGAGGAGAAGCCACATATATTTTCATGTTCTTTTCATCTCGCAAGAGGAAGTAGTCTCCAAATGGAGCTGATGTTGTAACAATTTCTTGTTATAATCAAAATTTTGAAGTTATTATTAAAAAAGTCAAAAAATATTTTAATTTAAGACCTTTGTAATAAATGTTCCCATTCTATTATGCACATTTCTTTATTTTATTTTAATGTTTATATAAATAAATGGTATTTTCTACCGCAATAAAAATGGGGTGCCTTCCAATGGTGTTGATTAGATCCGCTTCGATCAATGGGCAATATACAATTGCAGTACCACCCCCCCACACGCAAATTACCTTTCTGGCATATCCATTGTTCCACCAAAGTAGTCCATTGCTATTCTGCCACTATTTCTCCACCAACTTATCCACAACTATCCCATTTTCCAATTGTCAATTATTTAATCTCCAAATATTCACATTTAATTTCCACAAACATTCAAATATACGTTTGAGATCAGATCATTTAAGCTACCAAAAGATAGTAAATCTATCCTAAAGACAAAATTCACTCTCAATTGTTCAACCAAACATTCTTAGAATTCACATCATTGTAAAAAAATCGTTTGACAGAGGAATTTCAAAGTTCAAAAGTGGTCTACTTAGCATCTTGAACTTTCTATGGTATTTGAATTTTCTTCACTATTTGTTAAATTTTCAAAATGAGAAATTAGAGAGGGAAGGGAAAATTGAAAATTGAAAACCATATGGATCTTGTGATCCCAAATGTAGATGAACTAACATTTGTCAACTTATATTTTAAAATTATAGAAAATAAATGAGAGTTCGACCTTTATGAGCTAAATAATTGGGCTTTCCATAAATTTGAAGACTCTTGTGATGAATTTAATTTCTAGGATTCCATGCTACCACAATTTACCTTTCCCCAAACCTGCCATTTTCCTGAGTTCGTCACTTGGTGTGAAATTTGATACTTACCTAGCCAAAGAGAAATTGTAGCTTGGAATGGTGAACCCATCTTTTACATTACCCGGAGTCCATCCTTCAAGCTCTATAGATAAGTGTTCCCAATTCCCTTCATGTCTTCACAACCGAGTCTTTAATGGAAATTTACCAAAAACTCCCTTTCCAACATAGAGATTTTATTTTCAAATATTTTTTACTAGAAGGATCTGAATTTCCTTGTCAAAATCTACCTTACCCCTCAGCCATGTTCCCAGAAATGTCCAAACAAATTATTTCAATGCTTTGTTGTCTATTAGGTTATCAAAGTGATGAATCGGTTGATGAGGTTATTTTAAGGTTCTTTACATTTACTTCACTTAAAAAGAAACCCTATGTTTTATTCAACTTCAGATAATATATTTATGATAATATCCATGAGAATTTTTTGAAGTTTGGTGTTGAAATAGCTTTCAAAAACCAATTTGTGTTGGTTTGCTTGTTCCTATACTATCAATCTAAAATATTCAATATTCCACTATAGAAGAAGGATTCACAAGGAAAATCAAAGTTTCTTAACCTTTCAACTTCATGAGTAAGGAAAAATTCAAAAGAATTTTCCTTCTATGATTTTGTAGATCAATTTTTGTATATATCACTTTGTCTTCTCAGTAGTGATGCAACACCAAGGATTTCAACTGAAATCAAACTGATTTTATAATTAAGTGAGCAAACAAAAGTTGGTGATTGGTATTTGTATTAAACTTTTACAAAAATCAGAGTTTATGGTTGTGAGTTGCCACCATATAAGCTACTACTGCTTTTGCCTTTGAAAATTTTTTCCCTAGAATTTATAAGGAAAAGTTTAAATGTAGATGAATTTCATTTTGTGTCGAGGGAAAAAAAGGCTCAAATTAGTTCTTTTATCATCAATACCTGGGTTGGTGATAAAGAAGTAGAGAGTTTACCAGCCCAAATGAAGTTTAAATTGAGTTTTAATTGACATTATGATCCTATTGGAAAAATAATACCCATCATGCTTGAACAAAAGTATGCTCCTTATATTCATACTTCAAAGCCAGAAATCGAGCAGTTTTCCAATAGGGAAATTTGGGAGGAGAATACTTTGCAAGATATTTTAAAAGAACAAGCACCAACTCATATAGTTGAAACTCCTCCCCAACAGAGAAAGAAATACAAAGAACTATTGGAAGTGTTCTCCTACTAATTTGGGATCAAATTCAACAAAATTTAGAATGTTTAAAAGAAGGAAAACCAAGGAAACAAAGGAAAAGTCATCTGAAGCCATAACTACATAAGTGTCAACAACAACAGTGTTAGTGTCAAGTGATCTTGTAATTACTTTGAGACAAATGGAATCAAAAATATAGGACCCAAAAGCTTATCATTTTTCTATCAGTCATAATATATTTACTAGATTCATGGAGATTAAGAAGAAAAATGAGTCTCTGAAGTCTGACACTTATTCACAATTTTGGAAGTAGACCTCATCTACTCATAATAGATTATTGTCTACATTGGATCCTAACAGCAATTAATTTCAATTGGCTTTTTTAGAGTCAAATTTTCTAGTTCCAAAGATTGTCGATGATTATAAAACTTGTCTCTTCACATATGATATGAAACAAATTCACCCTATAGATAAGATATATTTATATAAACAAGCAGGTGAATTAATTTATTCTTCTTTAACAAATTCTACCGTGACTATTTCAAAATTCCAAATTTCTTTGAGTATGCATATTTAGCTCAAAATGGAAAGAATGTGCTCTCTTGCAAAAGACACAAGGGTTAAATCTTTAGAGGATATCATCATTAAGTTAGGATTGGATCCTAACAATGTTGATTCAAAACTAAGAAATTATCAAAAGCATAAATGTTGACATTCAAGCTTTGCGCAGGAGACTTATGTTACAAATGAAAGAGCATCCTCAAGCTCAAGAGGTGGGAGAGATTGTGAAAGAAAAATAATCCATGTTATGCATGATTGTTGAACAGAATCTATAGATATAGAAGATGGAGGCAGAAATGGAGAAATTAGTCAAAGAGAACGAGAATAGTGTTAACACTATAACTCCTGCAAGAGAGACAGTGTCAGTGGGCAATGATTCAACAGAGAAAATAGTAAAGGTAATATCTACCTTATCTTTTAAGAATGATGAAATAGATAAGCTTAAGAGATCCTTTGATCCATACTTATGAAGGAACAAAATGAAATATAGATAAAAAACTTCAATTCATTAAGAAGAAAGTAGTGAAAATTGTTTACATGCAGAATGGAAATAAACTAGCTCAGGAAATGGTATCTTATCTCTCAGAAGAGATATGATGGATACATTCCTTTTGAACTATGTTACAATGAGGCCCAGAGTCCTATTTATTATTTGTAAACAATGGAAAACCCTAAACATCCAAAATCCTAACCAAAGGAGATGAAGTGCCAAAAGTTTGTGGGCCGCATTAGGGTAAATTGGTACATCAACTTCTTGGGGTTGTAACTTTGGCATATGATATTCATTTGACACGTACAATACCTCGTTAAAAATATATATCTGAGCACTACAACTTTCACTTCAAACACCATGTCGCAAGCTACAATTTTACCTGGTTTCTAAAAAAATGTCATTTATGGCCTCAAAACAACTCCAGAAGTTCAAGACCCAAAAATATGCTAAAAATAGTAAATTATGCTACAATTAAGGAAACTAAAAGAAACAATGGTGGGGGTTGAAGTGGAATAGGTGGGTGGCCACCAATGTCCACCTAGATCAATCCTCCACCCTTAGGAAGAAATGGTCCCCATTGCATTGCGTGCCTCCATGAGATGGGGAAACTTTTGTTGAACTTGGTCCCTGGTGAGCCACTCACCTTGGTGTAGGAGTTGGATAGCTTTAAGAACTTGATATAGTTGGATATTCTACTTGTGTGTTTTCTTAACTCTATTTCCGTAATCTAATCATTCGTGGTTTGTTCCATGCAGTCTAGGCTTAGTTCTATTGGTGTGATTTGTCCAACAATGTTTTGTTGGGTTGTGTTATATTCTTTCCACATAGTTAAGAGGGGGTTTGAGGAGTAACTGTAACCCCACTTTATGGGGTACGGGGCAGCGCCCCGGAATATTTTGGTTTTGGACTCTATGTTAGGTTGGGCGGACCCACCTATGGTTTTGTGCATGATTTTCGCACATGTTTTTTGGACGCGATGGTTTTCGGTCCATGGTTATTGGATGCTTCGGCATGTATAAATATGTATTGTAACATTGAAAGGAATATAATGAAAAATCAAGCTGGTAGTCTCGGTTTTGAGATCCAGTGGGAAATCTCTGTGTATATGTGTTTTATGTGTTATGCTCTCGCATTTTTATTTTTCCTGTGATTTAGAATTCGTATGCAGGTAATTTTGTACGGGGTTAAAACCTACATTTGGTAATAGAGCTGTTTTGGCTTCAAGGGGACGCCTTTGTTGCTGAGGGGTTTCGCTCGGGCCTGTGGTAGACCCTGTTCAGTGGAGATCTGCGAGATCGATTTTGGTGGTGAAAGAAGATGGTGAGCAGTGGAAAGATAGAGATTGAGAAGTTCAATGGTCAGAGTTTTGAGTTGTGGAAACTCAAGATGGAGGATCTGTTGGTGGATAAAGATCAGTGGATCGCGGTAGATCCGGGCACTAAACCAACGGGAGTGACCAATGAAGAATGGAAGAAGTTGGATCGGAAGGCAAGAGCACAATATGATTGTGTGTCTCAGATTTAGTATTGTTGAATGTATCAGGGGAAGCTACAGCGAAGGCTCTGTGGGACAAGTTAGGGACTTTGTACCAATCTAAGTCTTGGTGAATAACTGTTCCTGCGGAAAAAGCTGTATAACCTGAGGATGAAAGATGGAGACTCAGTGATAGAGCATCTGA